>JAODAL010046525.1:0-30842 GCA_025379985.1 Phyllomedusa bahiana | reverse complement strand
TTTGAACCACCTTTGGGAGAAGATAATTATAGAGTGTTAGGCAGTCACAGTCTAAGTACAGAAGATATTAAGATCAATCCAGTTCATAGTTTGACATGCTTTATTTCATAAAGTGAAATATATTGTCAGTCTTAGCCCAAGCAACGGGCAGCATGAAATCAGTGTAGGTTTCCCAGTTCCCAGATGTGGGTTTTACCCTGAAACACCTGGCAATGTTGGGCTGGGTTTGAGGAGAAGCCACCACAGCCATAAAAGATGAGGCTGATGTGTGTCTTCTCCCACTCCCTCAGCTTAAAAGGGTGTTCTCACTAGAGTTTCTCAGCACTGCAGGTCGTCCTCGTTAGACAATGACATGGGCGGCCATAAAGCCCTCCTCCCCATTCATTTCTATGGGATATCCGATCATAATCAAGCACACTAGCTCAGCTATATTCAGAGCTCCGATAGAAATTAACTGGGAGAACATCTACAAGCACCACCGTCCTAATTCTCTGACACAGCGGACCAGCAGCACTGTAGGCAAAAAGTCGATAGGCCTGACAGTTAAAGAGAACCTGTCACATAGATTATGCCCCCTTTGCTGGACAGCAACTAGTGTCAGACATGCTTTTTCCCAGCGCTGTGTCCCTTATTCGAAGAGCTGTATTTTTTACGTATTTAGTCTCAAATCTGCAGTTTTCAGCCAGAAAAAGAGTCATGAAAAGAGTATGTTTTTTTCATACCCCGCCCACCTGGGGGTACCCCGCCCCCCTCCAACTTTTTAACCGTTGCTTTAAATAAGTAGAAACATGTAAATAACTGCCAGTGGGCAGGACCTTTGGTGGGTAGGGCAAACACTGTCATGAATAAGATTTGAGCATCAAAGCTCTAAAAACTCAGCATCTCAAGAATAAGGGACACCGTGCTGGAAAAAAACCCGGTCTGCACTAGCTTGGCTTCCCAGCAAGGGTGGCAAACCAAAAGTGACGGTTTCCCTTTTCTGAGGGGGGGAGGAAACTTTAAAATCAGACTCATTTTTCCCAGCCATGGCTGCTTCTCACCATGCCCAGTGCTAAAGGGAGTTTTACCCTAAAACGAAGTCGCATTTCAAGGTAAAACCCATATTGCTTGGACCAGGAAACATGCTGACAGGTTCCATTTATTATCAATAAGGCTTAAAAAAAGGACATTTTAGGGAACCCCCCCGAAAAAGAGCTGTGGTTCTAAGAGCTTAGAGTTCTATAGAGATTTCTCCCAATAACAATCATTATATTTCCAGATAAATATGATAAAATAATAAATATAAAATCTTTCATTTAGCGCTTTTAGTCTTAGCAATAGTGTCATTACACTGAACCATCCTTAAAAGGATTGTCTCACTACAAGGATTGCTTTTTATATTAAAGATCTTGAGAAAACAAGTCACTTTGCAATATATGTCCACTAACAGTGCCCTACCTATTCCTAGATATCCCCTCTACACACCTGTTTGATCTCTCCTGAAAGGCTGCCAGTGCTGGTTGATATAGCTACAGATCAGGTGTCCTCAGCAGTTCTTCACTGCAGACCAGTAGTAGCCAGTAGAAGTCAGTAAAGCTAGTAAACACAACCCTAAATTCAGAAATGAAACTGAAAAAACAGGGCTGAGGTAAGATGAATCGATGAAGTGAGACAACCCCTTTAAGCCTTCCCATTTCTCAGCCCAAAGATTTATACTTTTGAGATGGAATTCATTGAAATTAAGATGGAGGAACAGTGTGCCTTTCTACTACCATTGCACTGTATAAGCAGAGTCATGTTTGTACCTGTATGCTGCTTGTAAAAAGTGACTTTGGATCAGGTGATCGGGTTGAACAATTTTAGTCTCCCCAGTTTGATGGCAGAAATAATAATACGGTCGGCTAGCTAACAGGTTTATGGCTAATAATCTCTATTTTTCATTTGCCTGCATGTGGGAGATCGAAGTATTAAAACACAGTTATTGACTTTAGACAGACATATTCTTTACTCTACAAACTGAGAGTCTTTACAGGAAATCCCATGTTGGCAATAATAGAAAATTCCATTTAATCTATCTGCACCAGCACTATAATAAGGAAAGGGTTGAGGATCTGCAAAACAAAAAAAAGTGAACTGGAAATGAGGCTGTCAATGAGAAAAGGGAATTGTTAAGGCATGTTCACACCGGAAGTAAATGCTAGCGATTTTCTCCAGTGAAAAATCTATAAAATTTTTGCAAGTAAATCAAAAGCAGCAAGTCTGCATCTGCTGGGGAACCTATAACCTGCCTATATACCCACTGGGGGAACTATGACCTCCCTGTATACCTACTGGGGGGACGTATAAGCTGCCTATATACCTGCTGGGGGACCTATAACCTGCCTATATAGCTGCTGGGGGACCTATGAAAACCCCCCTTTGCCTATTGACCCACTGGGGGACCTATAACCTCCCTATATACCTACTGGGGGGAGGTATATAGGGAGGCCTAAGGCCTCAAGTCGATTGATAAGAGCTTAGAAATCGACTATAGGGATTACTGTGAGGTAATTAGTAGTGTTGAGCGATTATTACCGACAAAGTTGAAATCGGCAAGGTTTTTTATGGTGATCGAAATTTTTAGATCATGCGATAATTAAGGCTAAAATCTGTGCATCATCTATTAAGATCGCGCCATTTTCGGCGCTTCCTGTAATTTTTGGCGGCCAGCAAATCAGATTACAGAATAGAGCAGGGTGAGATGTGTGTGCGACGTCATGACTGGGATGTGTATGGTTGCGATTGGCTGGAAAAATCACATGACCTCGTTTTACATAGAACAGCCCTTCCTGTTCAGCCTCAGTGTCTCTCAGACGTCTCAAGCAGAAGGACGTGCGCTCTGCTTGTGTCCAAACAGCTCAGCGAAGAGTATTCTATTTCTGCACAGAGAAACCTCTACTATTAGCTGTGATCCTTACAATTTAGTTAGATTAGAGATTGGAATATTTTATGTAGTTAGGTAGAGAATTTTAAAGGAGCATCTACCGCTGTAAAGTGACAGGGGGGTTTGGGGGGGGGCCCCGCGGGCGAACACAGACAAGCTCTATAAGAAACATGGATAAAGTTCACCAAGACTTATTTGTAGACATTGCACTGCAATTTTCTTTATTATTAACAGTTTGCCATTAAAATTTTTCCTGGATATTGGGCAGCCTGAACTTATATTAGGATACACTAATTTTTTAGTAATGCAGGTTCTGTGTTGGGTGCAAAAACTCCACTTTTATTAATCAGTATACATTTCAGATAGGTGTTCATTTTCAATTTTCCCCATTCCACCTTTGTTCATATACCCACCTTCCACTAAAATCTGAAAACGCAATTTTATAGTCACCACAGTGAATTGAAAGGTGCAAAAAATACGTGTGTTATACGAAAACATAACAGATACGTGTTTTTTTACTTTGGCGGCACTACAGCTTTGTTCATTGACGCAGCTTCCCCACGTAAATCTGAAAACAGCAATTTTATAGTCACCACAGGTGTATTGAAAGGGTGCAAAAATACCGTGTATTATAGGGAAAACATAACAGATACGTGTTTTTTGCACTTTTGCCAGTCCAGATTTGTTAAATAGAGACACCTTGCAGTTAAATTTGAATCCAGCAATTTTGTTTTGTTTAAAGGGGGATTTGAGAATAGCTGTGATTTGCATTTTAATAAGAGACTTTCCAAAAACTATTTCATACCTTCTCAAATTTTTATATTTCTGAACATGGAGCGAAATGCAGGTGGTAAGCGAGCAAAGAGGGGAGTAGCACATGGAGGTAGAGGTACGAGAGAAGGTGCTCCCTTCCAGTGTGGCGACAACACGCATCCCAGCGGATCGTCAGTTGCAGGACCGTCAGGCCTGTCATCGCTGGGTCAGGGCTGTGAATCTCAGTAACGAACATAGTCGCCAATCTGTTCTTCAGTGGTTTAATGCAACCTGCACCCAACCCAGTCTTACCTCCTCGTTCTCCAGTCAGGGCCATAAATGCCGTCTTCAAACCCATCATCAGCATCCGTCCAACATGAAGCAGCCCAAATGTCAACTCGTGTACCCACCACTGTGGTAATCCATTGTCTAAAGATCTCTTTGATGACAAAATGCGGTTGGGGTCAGAAGGCATGTTAAAAGATCAAGAGGATGATTTGTCTGCTCTGACGCCCAGTTACTGATGCCATCAGAGGAGGGAGAAGGAAGCCGGTCAATTCTGCGGCCCTCTTGCTTGTAGCCACGCGCTTCTGGATGCAGAAAGTCAGGACGACCAAGTCCCCTGTGTTGATGATGATGATGATGATGTGACACTGCGGATCCATCGTGGTCTTTTCCGCAGAATTTGCTTGCGAGCGTTCATCAGTGGACGAGGAGGAAGACGATGGGGTAGTGTCAATACGGGTCCTGCCACAAAAAGGGAGAGGGTGGTCGCAGAAAGTCCGCTGATATGATTCCGCCAGCCACGGTCAGCGCAAACCCGCTCCTCGCTTATCGCCGTCAAAAAGGTCCAGGACCTCTCAAGCCTGGGCCTTCTTTGAGCAACCCTCTGATTCACCCAGCGATGTCATATGCCGCCTTTGCCGTAAACGCATAAGTAAGGCAAGAACCTTAAGTGGTTAACCACCACCAACATGTCTAGTCACATGCAGCGAATGCATGGTTGAAATGGAGGGAACACTTGGCCAAAAAAGGCCAGCCGACGCCGGGCTCCAACCACTGTCACACCCTCTGTCTCCGCTCCTCCGCCACTACCAAGCGTTCCTCAGTGCCCATGTCTCTCAGAGTCATTGATCAGGGATCAGCCTCCGCTTCAGCCTCCACCGTCGCCCAAGTACCACCAGCACCATAAGAGACCCACCCTACCCTTCTCCTTCCGCCGTTTGACGACCTGCACGCCTTTCAGCGGCCAGTCTAGCAGCCACCCTTCTGTCTTCCAGGTTTGGGAGCAGAAGGAAACACTTTAACCCAAACCATCCCAAAGCCAAAAGCCTGAATGTCGGCATTGCCAGGCTTTTGGCCTTGGAAATGTTCCCTTTTCCGTCTGGTGAACACAGATGGGTTCCGCACGTCATGGCCCTTCCCTGCCCCAATACCAGATGCGAGCAGGCATTTCTTTGCCAGAAAAGCCGTCTCTGCCCTGGCCAGCCAGTGTCATCTAAAATTTCAAGCGCGTTGTCTGATCTGGGGCCGGGAAAAGTCATTTGACCACCGACCATGGATATTTAAGCACGGCCATAAAGGCCGCTATATCTCTGGACAGCTCACTGGGGTGAGCTGGGTGGATGTCTCTGGGGGTGACGGTGGCTCTCGGGCTCGGCGCACGGCTCTTCAAAACCGCAGGGATGGTGCAGGGCTCTTTCCCACCAAGGTCCTCGGGGTGGCATCACGTGCCCAGAGAAACCAACCCGTTTTGAATTAACCCTGTCTTAGAGACCGTCCCCACACAGGTCAGGAGCTGTGGACGGCTTCCGAAACGAGACCGAGCGCTGGTGGGTGACAAGAACCTTTTTGCCAGGCAAGGTGGTATGAGATAAGGGGGCGAAATCTGTGGCCGCCCTTAAGATCGGTAGGCTGGAGCACATCCCTTGCCTGGCACATATCATGAACCTCGTCGTCCAGAAATTTCTAAAGAGCTACCCGGGTCTGTACTGCCTGCTGAAGTAGGCACCCTGCTTCGTCCCGCCTGGCTGCGTTGCAGCGTCAGCTCGGCCTCCTCGTCAACCGTCTCATTGTTGACGTGGCAACCGCTGGAATTCCACCCTCCACATGCTCCAGCGATTGTGGCAGCAGCACAATGCCATTACGCAGTACAAAGTTACACATGGCCTTACAAGCAGCGGTGCGGACCTCGGGTGTTGAGCCCGAGAGTGGAGGCAGGTGAAAGAGCTCTGCACCATCCTTGCCAGTTTTGAAGAAGCCACCAAAATGGTCAGTGCGGACAATGCCTTGTCACCCATGAGCATTGTGGTGATCTTAGTTCTGGAACGATCGTTGGACACTCTGAAAAACGGGTTTCCCCAGCGACGGAGGATGAGATGGACACAGATGCGGACACGGAGCCTTTCTCTCCGTCAAATCCACAAGGCCCGACAGTTTCACAATTTCATCGGTCTTTATTGGGCAGTGATTCGGGGTCCAGAGTAGTGCAAGGTGGCGCATCAGTTCTCAGGGTGCATCATCTCGGGCAAGTCAGGGCTGTGTTGAAGCTGTCCCGGAGGCAGCGGAGGGGAGGAGGAGGAGGAGGTATTCCTAGACAACCGTGTTCCCGACGTCCTGCCTTGGAAAGAGGTTGGCGCGAATTTGAGGCGGAGGAAGATGAGGAAGATCAGTTGCTAGTGCCCCTCGACCCAAAAGGCTTGGGAAATCAAGGCTCCATTTTCTCGCATGAGTGCTTGGATGCTCCATTTCCTCCAACATGATCCTCGCATTAAGGCCATCAAAATGAACAACAGTTACTGGGTGGCCACCCTCCTGGATCCCCGGTACAAAACAAAACTCAGCACTTCCTTCCACCCACCAAATAGAGAGTAAAATGCAGGAAATGGAGACCTTGCTGATTGATCAACTGGAGACATCTGTTGCGTCTGCTTCACGTTCTTCAAATGTCACGGTGGAACAACGCCAGCAACGTGACAGCAGTTAGAGTGCCAAGTAGCCGTTGCAGCAGCAGCAGGCAAGGTGGAGAAAGCCTAATGGGTGACCTCTGGCAATCTTTATTTACCACCTCACCAACGCATGCAATGCAGGGCACCATCAACAACCCAGAGACCAGCTTAAGATCATGGTGCACGACTATCTGCGTCTAAAACCGTGTTTTTGTATGTGTTCCGGACCCAATAGACTTCTGGGTATCCAAAATGGACGAATGGCCCGGGGCTGGCTCGCCACGCCATAGAGGTGTTGTCTGCCGCAGCCAGCGTCATATCTGAGCAGACCTTCAGCACAAGCCGGAGGAGTCATTACAGACAATGCATCCTACTTTCCACAGATAATGTGGATCGTTTGAAATTTCATCAAGATGAATCAGACATGGATCTCTGATGATGTTGTGGCCCCAATTGCCGAGGTCAACCGATTAGTTGCTGGTCTACTTCACCCTTCCTCTCCAAACAGAAATGGTCCTCTTGAAAAACTTATTTTTAAAATGTTTATTTTTTACTGCAATTTTTATTCTCAGTTCCCAACAGTTCATTTTTTTGGTTTTGCTGTGAGGAGACTGTAAAAGACACTAAGGTTTCATGACAAAACCATATTCCATTTATCACTTCATCTTTAAAAATTTTTTTTCATTGTCAATGGTTTTGGGGGCATGTTGCCTCACAATTTTTAACAGTGGTGGAGAAGTCATATTTATAATTTTTTGGGGGTCATGTTGCTGTGAGATACAGCAATAATTATAGTCCTTTGGAACAGAAATGTGGCTTTTAAGTGGCATTTCTTCCTCACAATTTTTAACAGTGGCTGAGAAGTCATATTTATAATTTTTTGGGGTCATGTTTCTGTGAGATTTCAGCAATAATTATGGTCCTTTGAACAGAAATGTGGCTTTGAAGTGGCATTTCTCCCTCAGAATTTTTAACAGTGGCTCCGAAGTCTTATTTATATTTTTTTGGGGTCTTTTTGCTGTGAGATAAATATATAATCCTGGTCCTTTGGAACAGAAATGTGGCTTTCTAAGTGGCATTTCTCCCCTCCAATTTTTAACGGTGGCTGAGAAGTCATTTTTATAATTTTTTGGGTTATGCTGGGTTTGAAATGCAGCAATACTACAGGTCTATTCTAAAAAATGTTGTTTCTAATAGACTTTGTTCTTTTATAATTGTCAAAAGTGGCTCATGGGTCATGTTTTGAATTTTTTAGGGGATTTTGCTGTGACATGCAGCTATACTACAGGTCCTATTAAAAAAAAATTGTTTCTAACAGACATTTTGTTCTTCACCCAAATTTTCAAAGTGGCTCAAGGGGGGATGGTGCTGTCAGAAACAGGAATAGGTAGGACACTGTTAATGGACACATATTGCAAAATGACTTGTTTTTTTCAAGATCTTTAACATAGCTATCAATCCCTGTATTGAGACAAAACCCCTTTATATAATTAAAAAAAGAGAAACAAAGACATGGTGGGATTCCATCCCATTTTAAAAATATGTTTTTTTAGAATTAAACTACTAAAAAACTTGCATGTACAAAATAGCTGGGAAAAAAATCCTCTGAATTGTACAAGGGGGGTACAGGAAAACTTGAACAGATGTAGGTTATTCAGAGGACATGGAGTATGGAGCACGGACAGGAAAAAGTACAGAGACCATTTCCTCCCGCACGTTGAGTAAAATGAGAAAAAGAATGCCCAAAATAAAGGGCACCCGGGTGTAACAGGAGGGGTTTTAACAAACCCGTATTTCAAGTGAAGCTCAATTGGTCCGCACTATACGGAGGGGCAAGGCTTTCCCAGGTTTGACTGTGTACTGAGTAAGGCTGGAGTTCTAACACTTCGCTTCCGCATCTGTTCAGCAAAGACATTTTCGTTGCTGCGTCATCAGGGCATTTTAACCCGCGTGTTAATGATGACGGACGCCAGCCTGGGCAATCACCGCACCCACGTAGCTCCGGCCCTGGGTCATGCTGTGGCACAGGACAGGTATAAGTCAATGTCCAGTTCAATTAAAATGGTGTTTGAAAGGGCTCCTTTTTCGGCACTTTTTAATTGGGGGTCGAAAGGTTAATGGTCTATGCGGTCCGGACGTTAGTCAAGTCCAGTTCAATAAAATGGTGGGTTAAAGATCCTTTTCGGCACTTTTTAATCGGGTAGAAGGTTTATGGTCATACTGCGGTCCCGGACAGTTCTAGGCAATGTCCAGTTCAAATAAAATGGTGGTTGAAAGACTCCTTTTTCCGGCACTTTTTAATCGTGGGTCAGACAGGTTTAATGGTCATACTGCGGTCCAGGACAGGGATAGTCAATGTCAGTTCAACTTTAAAAAGGTGGTTGAAAGACTACTTTCTTTTGGCACTTTTTAATCTGTGGGTCATGCAGGTTTTTTGGGTCATGCTGCATTCCAGGACAGGGATATTCAATGTCCAGTTCAAATTTTAAATGATGGTTCAAATAATACTGCCTTCTGGCACTTTTTAATTTGTGGGTAATGCAGGTTTAAGGGTCATGCTGTGGTACAAGACAGGGATAGTGAATGGTCTGTGACTTTTCTTCTGTGGCTTTTATAGCCTAAGTGTTGTGCCTAAGATGTAGCAGGTATCCATTTGGGCTGTTGGGGCTGTTAAAATTTCCAGCTTTCAGCCCTGTTTGGGTGTAAGAATGAAGGTGTTGTTTTCTCTCCATAGATTTTAAAAGGTCATCGGAGGGTGAAACGACTATCGAAAAACCTTATCGATGGTGGCCAATTATCGACTATCGCCCGATGTCGATAGCCAACGTAATCGCTCAACACTAGTAATTAGGAGTTTTATCTTCTATTTGCTATCATGCCCTGATGGACCAATGAGCATTATCAGTATGTTTTTCTATGATCAATTTACACCTAGGCTCAACCATCATAACAGACAAAGTTTCTTTACTGCAAGACAATGGAATTTGCTGCCACAAGAGGTTGTGATGATGGGTTAATAAACAAGTTGAAGAAGGGCTTAGATGCCTTTCTTGGGAAATATAATATTACAGGTTATGAGGAAAAGATTCAGTTAACAGGACGTTGGTCCAGGGATTATTCTGATTACCATATGGAGTTGGGAAGGAATCCGCTTCATAGGATATTTTTGCCTTCCTCTGGATCAACATTGTAAGGTTTAACTTATCTACTATGTTCCTATGTTTATTATAGTCATTGTTGGAGAATAGGAGCTTAGCGAGTTATACATATTCATTGGCATTAACCCAATATTCAGTTTGCCTCTGGTGGCAATGGAACGGTGGCAGCTGTAGAGGTAAGTACCATTTCTTTTTAATTTCATGACAGTAGGGGGCTGTAGGAAAGTTTTAAGTATGTAGGAAAAGCATTTTAACAGTCTCTTTTTAACAACTGCAGAACCTTTTACATGGTCTGTGCAATTAAATGCTTATGTGGGCTTTTATATATAGGTGTGACTATTAAAAAATTGCAAAGGGTCATGAGACAAATTATTTTCCAAAACAAAGCTATGACAATTTCCACTTCCATAACAGTTTTTTGATATAAGACATTTTCTCATTTGACTATAATTTTAAATTTCTGAACATTTTCCACAAATTAGATTACTAAAAAAATAGCTTTAAATATTTAAAAGAGGTCACAGGAAAACATTTAATTTACTTATTTGCTTCATATTTAGAATTAAGCTATGTCCACATCTGCCATTTATAGAAGAAATTACTTCCGTCAGATTCAATATACCGTCAATGAATGTCGTGCACTATTTTCTTCCTGTCAAATCTTTCTGAATTTCTGATGAAGTCTCAGAACAAAGCCTCTGACTCAAATGTGGACTTAGTCTTAGCAATTCATATACACATCATACATGTGATGGTTCTTGCTAATAAAATTGAATTGTGCTTTTTGTTTTCAATGTTGTACTTAAAAATATTCGATCATAAACATATAAAACTTTGTTCTTTATTTGTATACAACTATTTTTCCTACTGAGAAACATTGTATCAGGATTTTTGTACAATAATGCATACCACAAATAGTGGTGTCACTATAAAGATAATGTTAATAAATAATTTTTTTTAATTGGGGTGTGTTCACATGGTGTAAAAAAGTTACCAAAAAATTCACATAGTTACATGTGTTTTTTTAATGTATTTTTGATAACAAAAAAGTGTTGATTTTGTGTCAAAAACAGAAGCAATGATCCTATTTTTGAAACTCCCATTGACTCTCCTTTGTAAAATTATCGTGTAAAACACATACAGTATTTTTGCATAAAGAAGCAACTTGAACTTCAGTTTTTTACATGGTTCATGTTGTTAAAAACGACACATAAAAATGCATCATGTGCCCAATGGTGTTTACAAAACCTTGAGTCTTGCTGTGCTTTGAATTAATTATTATTTCTATATCTGCAGGGTTGAAGTGCATTGTATTTAATGAAGCTGTTAAGCCAGTTATACAGTAGTGCAATTTACAGGAGTAATTTAGATTTTTTTTTTTAAATAATGCAAAAGGATATATGCAATCCCCAAAATAACAAACATGCAGAGAAACTGAAAATTAACTTCTGACTAAACTGTAGAGTATACACAAGAAAAACACCATAAAATAAACTTTAATTACTATGTCTGAAAAGTCGCTTGCCAGTAACTTGGTACAAGTGTGCTCTAAATTTAACCTCTGCATAGGAATAATGAGACATCTACATTATACATCATGTGTGGAAGCCGTTCCAGCTCTAAAAACAGAATCAAATAGCGCCATTTGTGCGCACAACAGTAATAAACAAAATAGTTTCCATCTAAAAAACATGAATAGCTGGCTGAATAGCTTGTGACCAGGCAGGTAGAGCAGAATAAAATGCTGTAGTTGTTTCCATGGTATATTAAAGATTCAGCAAAGAGACTAAGAATGTAGGAGAGCAGTTCTGGCCATGAAGTGAGCTGTGCACTACTCTATATACAATAAGTTGTCAGACAGAGTACAAATACCTCTACCATTTGATGCGGAATTATCAGCATCATAGAGGGTTGTGACTAGTGTTGAGCGAACAGTAAAAAGTTTTAGTTCGATTAAAACTTTCAACTTTTGTGAGTTCGGTTCGAAGTTCTATTTGAACTCGAACTTCGAACCCCATTCAAATCAATGGGAGAAGATGTTCTGGTTAATTTTTATACCTATACAGGTGAGGAGAAGCTGGAATTACCATCCATAATAGTCTGAAGACGTGGAACAACTCAGTGTAGAAAATTTGGCTCTAAGAGTGACAGAAAAAAATTGAGAGGCTAAAATACTTCATTCCTTTCAATGGCTGACTGAAAAGATGAGGGCAGCCTGCAAGCAGGGGCGTAGCTTTAGGAGGTGCAGCAATAGCAGCTGTAACAGGGCCCTGCATCCTGAGGGGGCCTAAAAGCCCTTTTGACACATAAGAGATTTGGAGACAGTGTGTTATACGATTACTGAACCCCCAAAACTGCAAAAACTATCATATTGTGCGGGGGGGACAAGGCGTAATTCATAGTTCTCTATGAGAGCTATGGATTACCATAATTGCAGGGCGCATTCCGCCGTATTAAGCGCAATATGAGGCGTAATACACAGCTAAATGCACCCCCAAATAAGCCATGTGAACATACCCTAAGAGAGAAGCTGGGACAGCCCTGACAAATATTTCAGACCAAATATTCAGTCATTTGAGAATTGTATAGCAAAGTCACCCATATATTACCTCACAAATGCCTGTAAAAAATTTATTTTGCTGAAATGCAGAATGAACTTTGTCCAATATATTTATCTTATTTCACTTTTTTTTTGCTGCTTAGGAAGTAGTTTATTTATCGTCACCAAAACCATAATGGAACAAATTACCTTTCTTATGGACAAATCTGTTAGCAACCAAAACAATTGTATCAGCAAGTAACAGGCACATTTTTAGTCTGAGTCACCTTCCTGAGGAAACTGCTTAAAGATAAGAGAGTTAAAGAGCATACTTAACACGCAACTCCATCACTGCTTGTCTTCTGTTGGCATAATTATTTTTTAAACTGGATTACATTAACCATATGGACAAATGTACTTATACTGAGGAAATCAAATGTAAGTAAATATTATATATGTTAACACAAAGACATGTTCTCGCCTTTTTAAAGGGATTTTTTCACTACAATGATTAGCTTTCAACATCTATGGAACATTAAATGATGACTTTCTAAATACATTGGTCTATTGATTTTGCCTTGTTCATGAAATAAGAGATTTTATCTGCTCTGAGTGCACACAGGTTACTGTCAATATCTCCCTTCCTGATTATACAAACAGATGACCATGTCATCACTATGGTCGACTTATTATCTGTAACATGATTAGATTCTGTTTAAAGATAAGTCATTGTTTTCACTCCTCAAAGGACTTGCAGCTCTGTTTACTAAAGATCACATTTCCCTTATGTCTTAATAATGTCCCAGCTAGTTATAGAGAAGTGAAATATGCTAATCACTGCTATAGAACCCTCCACAGCCTGATGAGTCAGTGTGAGAGTAAAGTTGTCTGTGACTGAAACAGTATGGTGAGAAAAAACCTCTTTAAGTGCACTGCTAATCCAGTGCTAAAACTGTGGCACTTGGTCTAGTCTTTCTTTACATCTGTTTGTCACCTGACCACTGCAGCCAATCTGTTGCCTCAGCGATCACATGCCATTCCATTTACATCACCGTTCAGAATGTGAACAGCTAATGAGCAGTGATATCAACAGAATGTTATGAGACCACCACAGGCTGCAGCAATCACCTGTCTATGGGAAGTAAACAGAGACTGGACTGTGTGCCAGAGCTTTAGTGCTGGATCGGTAGGGGTTTCAAAATGTGAATTTTATACAGTTGGGGGGCTATTGGTAACATTTGTTTTTTTTAACAAACCTTTTAAAGCGGTTGTCTCACTACAAGAATTGCTTTTTGAATTCAGGGGTGTGTTTACTTGCTTCCACTAGGCTGCAGTAGAAGCCAGGTCTGTAGCTATAGCAACCAGTGCTGGCAGTCTATCATGAGAGATTGAACAGGTCTGTAGATATAGCGACCGGAGGAGCTGATGCAGTCCTTACAAGAGGGGATATCTCAGAATAGGTAGGACACTGTTAATGGACATATATTGCAAAGTGACTTGTTTTTGCAAGATCTTTAACATAAAAAGCAATCCTTGTAGTGAGACAACCCCTTTAATATAAGGGGTCCTCTGTTCAGGATCCTCATCTCTTGGCAAGGGTGCGGGGAGACTACAAAGAGTGTCTCTGTCTCTCCGGAGGTCCCGTCCTGTCCTGCATCACACAGGTAACCCACTTATCTGAGTGGGCATTGTAAAGCAGTATAAACAATAGATGACTTCAGATGGCTTAGGTGTGTTGCTGGCACAGCAAATTGTGATGGCATGTCTTTTTATTTATTATTGTTTGTGGGGCCACGTAGTTGGATCAGACATATTTGTTTGTATGTTGTTCGTCTGGATAAATCAGGTTTAATAAGGCATTCTCCTCTTTTGGAACTCCAGGAAAAACATTTTGCATCTGCACACAAAAAGGACTCACAGGGTTTATTACCATGGTAGCCATATGTGCTACGGTGATAAATGGGACGTTACCAGATGTTATAAAGACTATAATGTTCAGAGATACCCATTTTATTCCTGATGTTTTTTTGCAAGTAGTAAAAAAGTAAATGCTGTGTGAAATATTAAAGAGTATGACTTTTAACAAAAGATACAATCATTTTTTGCTGCATGTCTACCAACCATGATAAAGAGAACCTACCAACTGCCTATGTTTGATTGCCCCAGCAATAACAGAGCTCAGGCATTTAATACATGTATATCACAAGCTGTACACTTAGGGCGACATGTCAGAAAAGTACCACTTCCAGGCCAGTTTTATGGAGCCTTAAATGAGTGTATAATGCGTCTGAATAAATAAACCTGTTAAAAATCTGGCGTGTGGTATGCCTTATATAGCATATTTAATGCGCCTAATTTAGGCGTATACAAAAAAGACGCATAGCATCTCACTGCTAGCATATTGGATGCACCTACTTTAGGCGCATTCAAAAGTGTCAAATGCGCCAAGTTTTGGTGTACGACAGTTCATTTATATGGAGAATACGTTGTCAACAGTTTTTTGGATGTCACCCTTAATTTTTGCAGTGCTTTTTATTGTAGCACAAAGGTATAACAAAGCTACAGAGCAAACAGGTAACGGGAGTTTTTGCTGCCCATTGCTATTCCAGGGTTTGACACCTCTTTTTATCATACCCCACCTTTCAGACAATACCTCTTTTTACAGGCTCATCTTTAACCCCTTACCACCGCAGCCAGTTTTGGCCTTTCTGACAAAGACCCTATTTTCACATTTTATGTGAGAATCTTGTTGACACTTTTACCTAGCCATGAGATTCAGACAATGTTTTCTCGTGACACATTCTGCTTTAGGTCAGTAAGAAATTTCAGTCCATACAATCCTTGTTTATTTGTGAAAAATATCAAAATATATTTTGAAAAATTTGCAATTTTCAAAGTTCAAAAATGTATGCGTGTAAGGCAGATGGTTATTACACTCAAAATATTTTAGAACTAGCATCTAGCGTATGTATACTGTAGGTTGGCATCATTTTTTTTACAACATTAGGAGGCTTAGAAATTTAGTAGTAATTTTTCCCATTTTCAAGAAAATTTAAAACAGCATTTAGGAAGTTTTTTCACCCATTAGGTATTTCACAGAAATGTAAGCAAAGTGGAGGTAAAATGTCACCTTTTTTTTTTGCAGATTTTCAATTTTTATCAATTATTTACTGGAACACAGAAGATGTGACTCATAATCAATTCCTCAGATTCTGCATTTTTTAGTGATATCCCACATGTGGCCCTGGTGCGATATTTGGCTCCACCACGAGACTCAGAATAGGAGGAGCACCTACTGGACTTTGGGGTCTCATTTTCAATGCAATTTTATTTAGGCGCCATTACAGGTTTGCGAACACTCTAAGGTGCTAAAACTTAATAAACACTCCTAAAAAGACCCATATTGGAAACCACACCCTTTAAGGAATATATCCAGGGGTGCAGTGAGTATATCGCCCCACACGTGTTTCACTAATTGTTTTAGGGTAAGGCTGTGAAAATGTAAAAAAAAAAATGTTTTCCAACAATCTGTTTAGCTGAAAATTTTTAATTTTTACAAGGAATCCTGGAAAAGCATCCCAAGTTTGTTACGCAATTTCTTACAAGTTTGGAAATACCCTACATGTAGGTGCAAACCGCTGTTTGGGGGCATGGCAGGGCATACAAGGGAGGGAGCGCTATTTGGCTTTTGGGACGGAGATTTTTTTGGGTGCCTTATCGCATTTGCAAAGCCCCCAAGGCAGCAGAACAGGTAAAACCTTTCAGAAGTTATTCCATTTTGTATTTAACACCCCACATGGATCTCATCTAGGGGTCAATTATGCATTTTGGGTGCACAGTTGTTTCATAGTTTTTTTAGCATTGAGACATGAAAATGAGGGGAAAAAAACACAGTTCTGACATTGTTTTTTGGGCCTCAATTTTACAGAGTATGCTGTAATAAATGACAGGATAACTTTTCTGTGTGGATTGGTACAATTACAATTATAACTTTTTTATTGTTCCATATATTGAGCTGATTATGGGCTTGTTTTTTATGGGATGAGTTGACATTTTTATTGGTACAATTATAGGGTGCATATGACAATTTGATCACTTTTTATTAAGGTTTTTGTGAGGCATTTTGAACAAAACACAGAAATCCTAGTAGTGTTTTTTATTTTTATTTTTTACAACGGTCACTGTGCGGTACAAGTCACATGTTAGCTTTCCTCAGCAGGTCAATAGGATTACAGCGATACCCAATTTGTATATAATTTTTATGTTATACTGCTTTTACACAATGGAAACACTTTTATTCAAAAAGGAAAACACATTTTTGCATCGCCATAGTCTGAGAGCCATAACTTTTTTATTTTTCTCTATACGGAGCTATGTAAGAGCTTGTTTTTTTGCAGGATGATTTGATGTGTCTATTGGTATCATTTCTGGGGGGACAATGCTTTTTTGATTGGTTTTAAATCCGTTTTTTGTAAGGCAGGGTGAAGGAAATATTGCAATCCTAGTAGTAATTTTTATTTTAACAGCACTCACTGTGCAGCATACATGACAAGTTAGTTTTACACTGTGGATCAATATGATTATGGCAATACCCAGTTTATATAGGTTTTTTTTATGTTGAAGCGCTTTAAAAAAAAAGTTTTTACTGTGTAATACAATATTTATGCATCGCTATCTTCTAATAGCTTAACATACGCGACACTACCAAAAATGTGTACTTTATTTATTTTTGATCTTTTGGGGGGCAATTGGCTTTTGTAAAGGGGAAAAGAGTGGTGTAAGTGTTATTTTATTTTTCGTGTTTGTGTTTTACTTTTTTTACTTTTATTTACTTTTTCACATTTTTTCACTTTCCCCCACAGGGTAATTGTATCCGTGATCTTCAGATCACGGATACAATAGAGTATGCTGCTGTATTCTGGTCTCCATGGTGACTGTCACTCATCATGCTCGGCAACGCCCACAATGCATTGTGGGGCATGATGACATCACGGACAGCCCGTAAGTGTTTCTTACACTCCCGGGCTGTCCAGAGTGGAGACAGCAGTGGCACGATCGCTGCTGCTGCACTGACAAAAGACAGAAGGAGCTCAGTCTTTTTGTTTTTCCCTTAGATGTGGTGATGTAATACATTGCGGCAGCTAAGTGGTTAATCACCCACGGCCGGAGTGCACTCGGGCCACCGTTGATGCGGCATGATGCCAGCGATAATATACACGCTGGTACCATGCCGTGATTTTGCAAGCTCCACTTGTGAGCTCACAAGATCTCCATGACATACCCATACATCAAATTACCAGAACCCCTTCCCGACCATGATGTACGGATATGTCAAATGTCAGTAAGTGGTTGAACCATAAATCATAATTGCTACTTAAAAATCATGTTTTTATTTTACAACAGTCTAAAACTCACTCTTTTGCTCATAGGTTACTATGGGCAAAAAAGTGAGTTTTAGACCTAAACAGGTTCATACATGTGGCCCTAAGAGTCAAAACTTTGTCGATGGACTTGTGTAAGCTTTTTATTTACGGGATAAGTTGATGTTTTCCTTGGTACCATGTTGAAGTTCATAACAGTTTTTCAGCACCTTTAATTTTCTTATTTGTGAAGCTGGAAAAAAGGCATTTCTAGCATGGTTTTCATTGTTTTTACTTTTTGCGGTATTCAATCTTTAATTTACATAACACAATAATTTTATAGATTGGAGCATTATAGCTATGGCAATAACTATTATGTGTAACTTTTTTCCTTTTTTTACAAAATATTTTTTTTTACTGGACATTAAGGTATGTCCACACGCTGTTTTTCAATACAAAAAACGAATTCAAAAATACTGCGTAAAATGCAACCAAACACACACACAAAGTGTGGTGCGTGTTTGGATGCATTTTCTGTGCATAGTTTTAAAGAGGGTGTCCGCTGCGTAAAACGGATCAAGAATTGATGTGTCTTTCGGAATGGATCAGAAAGACGCATCAGAGAGACACGTGTAAAACATGCATTGACGATCACTCGTCTGAACACCGATGCGTGTTTTACATTGAAACTAATGTAAATCACACTGCACATTGTTAGATGCAGATCCAAACACGCTTCTAAAAAATGCTGTGCAAACATACCCTTAGAAGTTTTGAGTTTGTTTTTATTTATTTTTTTTACATGTTTAAACATTTTTAATTTTTCAACAGAACTATAAACAGCCATTTCCTTAAATATATAAATGGGTAGCAAGAAGTAACCAGAAACAGGATACCAATACCTCGAAGAAAAAGCGGGTGCTCCATATTGCATACCACACAATACTACAAATGAGAAAAGGTTTTCATTTTAATGCACATAGAATACATACAGTAGCGCGGTGGTATACAAAAATGATCACTTAAGGACTAAGAAAGATCAATTTATCTCAAATGGAAAGAGATTCTACAATGAATCACCATGGTATATGAGGTTCTTGAGAGATGAAAAAACTATAGCTCAAACCATCTTATCTGTTGTCCTAGTAATAATATTGGGAACTCTGGCATATGGGTCCCCAATATTATTGTAAGGCCAACAGATAAGATGGTATTGTATATTATGAGGGACAATCTTTAACCATTTTGTGCGGGTCTTACTCTTTCCTCCCTCTTGTTAAAGGGAATGTGTCATCAAAAATGACTTATTGTTTAACTCACATTTTTATGTTCAACACATTTTTTAAGAATTTCGGGGGTTTATTTTTTACATTTTCCAAAACCACTTTCAATGTTTTTTAAAAATTTCAAATCCTGCAGTTTCCATTTTGGGCCACGAACCCTAATAAATCTGACACTTTCCTGTTCTGAAAAAAGATTCTGGGTTGTCTGCTCATTATCAGCACAAAAGGGTAAACTGAAAGGAACACCAGGTAATGATAACACAGGACCCACAGTCACAGAGGAGATCCCCCTTTTTACTCCCTGCACACTGATTTTTTCCCACGCCACAGAGCTGACTAAAAAACTCTCCTAAAGGGAATGGACTGTTCGTCTTAATCCCTATGTGCATAAGCACGTAAAGCACCCCGACTGCTGTTAAGCAGTGCAAACAAGGCCCTAGGGGCCAAAGTGAAAACTGCAAGACAAGAATTTTTTTAAAAATATTAAAAGGAATGAAAATGTAAAAAAAACAACCAAAATTCCTAAAAAAATTTTTTTAAATAAAAATGGACTTAAAAAAGACTCATTTTTTGATGACACATTCCCTTTTAACTTTTTTCTTTCTTAGTTTTACTGTTTTTTTCTATGGAATAAATAAAAAAAATTTTTTTCAGCATAGACTGTATAATAAAATATAGATACCTTTTTAAAATTTTTGAGAATTATTAAATAGGGGCAAGCCGTGCAATCACTTGATCCCTTTATAAACATAAATATATTTTCGTATTGCTATAATTAATTGTACCTTACAGCACCTATAACTCTACTTTTTTTCTCCTGACACACAAAACTTTTGGGGAAACCCAGCTGTACATTAGAACTGACTACTACAGGAGATGGGCAGGACACCCTTTGGCCCCACCACCCCCCGGGTGTAGCAAGTCTACAAACACTAAATTTTGGTCTTTTTTTTTAAAATCGTTTCCAATTTTAAATCCATTGACAATCCAACCGACCCAGCCGTGTACCTTTAAATAATTTTGGATGTGTCACACAGCCAGATTTTTACTGATGTTCCAATACCAAAACCTCTGGCGGAAAAAGGGGGACATGTTGTGATTCCAGCGCCCCCACTGATTCCGTCAATCCAGCGGACCCCCCCGGGGAATCCAAAATCCTACTGAGTTTTTTTTTTGTTCAAAAACTGCACAAAAAGACAGCAGGGCAGGGGCTTCTAGCAATTTGAAAATGCCATCAGATTTTGGCAGCATTTTCAAATTGCTATGTAGACCTAGCCTAAATATACTGTGCTGTGCACGGGAGACTTGCCAGCTCTTCTGCAGCTTCAGTAGAGTTCCAAGTGGCATGCGGGACCAAAAAAACAGTGCTACACCACTTTTTTTTTTTGGGTCCAGATAGTTTTTTTCACTGGTAGTTTGTTTATGAAAAAAGGGTCTATTTTTTTTGGCAGACCCGAAACGCGTCAATACTTTTCAATTTTTTCGGGCTTTTTAGAGAATGTATTAATTTTAAAGGGGACAATAAAGATTACTTTTTTTTAAGCTGCATGCTGACCAACCACTACTATTTCTACTTCCGTTTTTGCATTTGGGGCCGGGTGATTGGCTCGCACCGAAGGCTTGCTGCACCCCTTTGGGGATGTGGAGGCTGTATCTTTTGCTTTTCTTTTTGTTTAAAAGTGGCCAAAACTACATCTCCCAGAGTTTTAAAACCGGGGCAGATCTAAAAATAAGTAAATACAATTCCTTCGTCAGCTATTTTATATAAATTCCCTTAATAAAACCAATAAATCAAAAGGGAACTTTTTTTGAAACAGCTTTCACCCGTGGAAAATCCGCCGACGCACTTTAGCCACACAATTTTTGATGTTAGTTCTCTGTCGGACCCCAAAAAATTTCTATAAATTTAAAAACAAAATGGCAAAATTTTAGAGACTAACATGACTAAACAAATCAAAAAGGGGGGAAAGCGCACACTCCAGTCATATGTGGATAAAGCAATGGGGCCGAGGGGCCTTCGATTAATAAATTTCCGACTTTTCAATTGATGATATTTTCAGAAATGACGGGGAATGGAGTTCTTACGACGTTCTCTAAAGCCATGCAATTGATTATACAGCATGAGAAGAGAACTTAAAAATTTGGACACTATAGTTTCGGCCCTACAAAAGGATTACAATTTTTCAAAGGATCCGGGTTTTTTCAAAAAATTTGGATAAAAATTGAAAAAAAAACATTAAAAATTTAAGGAATCCATTATGATTAAAAAAATTAATTTCTTTAGAAAACAAGGACTATGCTCCGACAATTTTAAAAGTGGCAAAAAAAAACTTCCCACTACGCTCTATACTAAAGAAAAATAAACGAGGAAACACACCGTTTTGGGTTTTAAAATGACAAGGAGATAAAACCGATAAACCCAGGGATCCCTCGCTCAGCCCAGCATCTACTGACCATGATGATCGCTACTTCAATAATCGTATCCCCGGGCCACAACAACAAAAAAAAAACAGCCAAAAACCCCCTGGGGGAAAACGAGGAAAAGAACCCGTCGGGGGGGGGGGAAAAAAGGGCCCAGAAAAAAAGGGGATACAGCGAACAGGGAACAACAAGGGAGCCGCAAAAATTTAAACCCCATAAGGGGGACTTTACAATCATAATTTATCAGCATGCTTTTTACACCCCCAAAAATTTTGATGTTTTGACTGGGGGACAATTTTCGACCGACGTGGGGATTTTGATCTTTAAATCAATTAAGGACTAAATAAATTCTTTAGACTTCTTACAGCAAGAAACATTTTTTTGTCAGATGATACCCAACAGGAAAAAACATTAGTACTGGGAAATAAATTTCATAATGAATTTCAATATGTTGTTACGAACCTATCCCTTTTATTCCCTTTCAACTTTTGGAAAAGAGATTCCAGTATTGCACTATTCAGGGTAAGGAGTTTGGGTTTACAGACATATAAAAACCGGATTTTACCGGTTTAAAAAACCCGGGGGGGGCCCCCGTTATGGAACAATTCCAAAAAATCATGGAACAGGAGCTCAGGATTTACACAATCAGGTGTCTGTGAGCAAATCCAAACTTAAAAAGAGAAAAAAAGAGCAATACAAGAATCAAAAAAAATCCCCACATTGTGGTACGTTGGGTTTAACAAAGGGGGTTCTATAGGATTTTTGGGGTATGATTTGTATGTTAAAAAGTATTACAAGTTAAAAGTGAAAACTAATCAAAACTTCTGCAATCCAACCAATATTTTTTTTTAGCCATTGGATAAATTATAGAAAAGGGGGGTTTTAAATTTGGGGTCCTAGATTTAAATATGGCTAATATTTTAAAAGTCAAATACCCGTCCCCCCAATATTTCATGCATACCGAAAGTGCACAACACAGTTCCCTCCCCCCTTAGACCCCAAATTATATTTGGTAAGGTCACTCTTTGAAAAGAAGGGAATGGCTGGGTCATATTTTCAGCCCTTTTGGGAGATGCCGGCTATATTAAAGATTTCCCTGTGTTCTTAGGATTAGGATAAAATACAGTGGGACTCGCTTTTTTTGGGGCCCCACTTTATCGCATTTTAAAACCTATTCCGCACGAAGGGCATATCGCGGTTGCAGAACAATTGGGAAAAAAACTGATTATACACCCGAACCAAGGAATTTTTGCCCCTCTATTAAATTTTTTTTTGTGTCATAATTATTTCCTTTTTTAATGGGCAATTTTTCTGCAGACACTAGGTTTGCCTATGGTGCTATTATTTACCCTCCCCGGCAACATTTGTCGCCGGGGGGGGATAAGCAGATTCTTTTCTAAAAACCCCATCTTGACTCCATTTTCGGGGACGGAAAATACATAAGATATTTTGATGTTTGGACGGTTCTTTTGGGCTTCCGTGCCAGAATTTTTGAGATATCAAATCAGAATGAGGGTAACTTGCAATTCACTTTTTCCCACGGAACGAAAAGAATCTTTTTTGGATTTCAACTTAATGTCTATAAAGGACGTGTGCACACCTCCACTTTTAAAAACCAGTGTCAGGTAATGCTAAAATACACCCTAAGTTTCCATCCTGCACATATCATAAGAATCACCAGAGGGGGGTATATTAGGGGGTAACTCCCGTAAAAATAAAATCACATACCCCAAAAGAAAAAACACTTATAACCGGGGTTTTTAACAAAGGGTTTTTTCATCTGTTTTTTTAAGGGGCCAAAATATAGCGGGTAACAAAATCGGAAATCCGTTATCAAAAACCAACAGGATAGTTAAGACTCCCAAAAACAAAAAGGGGAAACTATTTAAAATCTGTTTCCGGCAAAAATCAGATTTTAAAAAAAAATCAAGAAATAATACCTATTCTACATACTACCCGTCTTTAAAAAATTTTGCAAAGGTTTCAAATTCGTTTCAAGACCGCAAATCTAGGCAAAGCTTTATCACCCATTTTATAAACCGCCTTCAATCAAACATGGCTTATTTTTTAAAGGGGTGCTATAATTGCACAGTAGATCAATTTGTCCTTTTTAGAAAAGTGCACATCTTTTTCATCGACAGTTACAGGGATTGTTACCCAAAAAACCATTAAATTTTCCTTCTAATCATTTTTTATTTGAAAGCCGGTATGCAACCACAAAAGTAGGTGCACTACGAAGGAATTGTCTGTTCGAATAGGAGCATATATATGAAAATTGGGCCACGGATTCAAATCCTCAGGACATCCGGGGTTTTTTCGGATGTGCATCGGGGTTTTACAAATTTTTTACGATTATACCATTGAAAGAGTTTAAAAGACCGTCAGAGGGGGGGATTGGAGAAAATGCCTTTTGATAGAAAGCGTTTTTTGGGTACGTCCTTTAATTTTTGTTTTCCACAGGGTTAAACTAAGAGCGGGTTTTTTGTACTAATTAAAACTTTCTATATATTTTTCTATTTGGTTTATACAATATCCTGTTTATATCTACTTTTTTTTTTTTTTTTTTTTTTTTTTTTTTATCAATCTTTTTGGGTGGGTTTGGGGAATCAAGGTTTAAAGCACACCTTTTAAAATTTATTGTCTTCCACATAAATAGTGTTTTCAGTCTGAGTAGTTTTTTTTAACTAAGGGGCTAATTTTTGGCAGACCCGAAACGGTCTTTTCTTTTTTAATGTTTTTTAAGCTTTAGAGAATTATTAATTTTAAAATGGGGCAAAAGATTACAATTTTTTTAAGCTCATCTGACCAACCTACTCTATTTTCTACCACATCCCCCCCCCCCCCTCTTTTTGTTATGCCCGTGCAAAAAAAATGTACCCGGGCCAATGCCACATAACCTTTTTTTAATACAATTTTCTTCCCAAATGCGAAGGGTTTAGCTCTTCAAGCACCAGGGGCCCCAATTTACTGCAAACACTTTAAAACCCATGGGAAAAACCCCTAGCAGCACATTTTAACCCATTTTACTAAAACAGTTTTTTTTACTTCACCTATTTAAAACGAATACCTTTATACTGCTAACAGAAGAGGGAAAAACCCTGCTTTCCAAACAATTTTGCTTTCCCCCGAACCAAGAACACAAGTATCCAGAGTAATTTCACCGTCAACGGGTGGAAGCATGTAAAGTCACCTTTCCTTTACCATTATTATAGGAATTCTGCCAGCTGTATTTATTCAGCATATTGCTTCTAAAGGGGAAACTCGGATCTATTTTGTGAAAATGTCATTTTAATTAACAAATAGATATAAAAAATTTAATAGGCCAAAAGTTAAAAAATTTTTCCGTTTTTTTATAGACCCGTCAAAATTTTTTGGTTAACCTCCCTTTAAACCCTTCCCAATCTGGGGTCATTTTAAGGCCTATATTTTAGGTGAAGAGATATAAAATAAAATAATTTTGCATTAAAACCCTTAACTGTCCACAGGGATTTAGTATGCCCAATCAGAATCTATGCCTAAAACCGAAAGTAAAATACTCATCTAAGGGTATGTGGCCACGCTTTTTTTTCCCGCGCGTAATAGGGGTAAATTTTCGCCGCATTTTGTGTTTGTATACCGCAAAAATGCCCCCGTTTTCCCAAGAAATTTCAAAGCTCTCATAAACCCAAAAATTACGCGCGTCTCTGCGGCTAAAAAAACGATCGTTCTTATGCCTGGGGAAAAAAAAAGACATTTTGAATTGTTGACAAGGGCCTTTTCCCAAAGCCCCCCATGCTTTGGTAGTACGAAAACCTTGATCAGCACGGTTTCCCAAAACACCCGGGGGTTTTGGGGGCGCTTACAATAAAAAAGCCCCTTTAACGGGGAAAACCCCCCAAAACCAAAAAAAAAACCCATGCTCCTTACCTCAATAGAAAAAAGCTTTTTAATAAAAAAGCAAATTTTGTTCACCCCGGTTTTTTAAAACTTTAAAAAAATTTAAGAACATTTTTCTTTATTTTTTTTTTTTTTGTCATATTCTGTGTGGAAAATTTACTATTGAGGTCAGTGAGGATGGCTAAAAACGCATCCAAAACATTTGAATGTCGTTTTGGATGCTGATCCATCTGACTACAAATCCCCCAGAAATAAATCAACCATAAATCCACATTTAATACAGTAAATTTTACTTTTCGGGGACGAAACCCCTTAAAAGGCTAGACCACATACAAGGACGAAAACCGTAAAAAACCCAAAAGGGGTTTTTGTCCTATGCAGGACAGCGATTTTTGTCATTTATTTGTGCAAAAATTTGGGGCCTTTTTTTATTTTTTTGCGTCGTCCGGGAACAATTGAATGCATAGGAAACCAACGGGCAAAACGGCAGGGGAATTTTGAAACCCGGGTTGCAAAAAAATCCCACCCCCCCGTAAAATTTTTAAAAAGGGCATTTTAAAAAACCCCCTGCTGAATAACTACAGCACAGGTTTTTCATTGCAGTCTATGCAGCATAGTGTACTGTTGGATTCTCAGCGGTTTAAAAATACCCAAACCGCCGAAAATCCAATGGTTTTTTTTTTGGGCAGGTTAACATGGGCCCTTACCCCCAGCTGAAAGTCTTGTCCCTGTTTCCTTCTTCACAGACATGCAAATAACAATGAAAATAATTTTTGTGTTGTACATATGTAATATCATAAAGCCTGACATGTCTGTTTTTTAAACACCCGGTGGGTTCGTTTTGTAACAACATTTCGGGGATTTCCTTTTGTTAAAGTCTGAAATTTTTTTCATTCCCCCCAATTGTTCCTCCTGATAATTTGAAAACCAAAGGAAAGTTAACCCCAGGGGGGTTTTTGGGAGCAAAAAATTTAATATTCAAAGCAAAAAAACCCAATTTTTCTAAACTTTTTCCCATAGGTTACATTGTAAGACATGCGCAGTCATTCACACAACGCATATTTTACTCTCGCAATTTTCGGAAAAGATTTGACATGTAAATTTTTTCGGGGTACATACAAAACCAAAAATAATAATAAAATAAGGATGCACTACGCTTTTTTTTTTTTGGTTTGGCCCAGATAAAATCCCGCAAATATTCGGGGAACGTCCCCAAAAACTGTTAAATGTGTTTTGACACTCCCCTTGTTAAAATAGTAGAGCCCTACACAGTCTGACTCTGTTTGGACAGTGTCATATTAGGTGTAGGCACACACCCTGTTGACAAAAAAAGTGACGACACACAAGGGCCCAATTCATAAAATTATAAAGGATAAATAAAAAAATAAAATTTTTATAAAAAAAAGAGGCTCTAAGAAAAAATGCTCCAGAAATGTTATTTCTTTGGTCTTGCAATTTATTATTTTATTTTTTTAGGAATACACAAATTTACAAAGATCAGGAGAGCTAACAGTCCCTCTGTACATGTCATAACATAAGGTGTTTCTTCATCATGGAGTATATAATGATGCAAAGTACAAAAGTGACCCTGTTAAATTTAAGATACAAATTTGGGAGTCCCTGTTAATGTTTGCATACTGCTACTATTACTCAACATTTTAGGTAAAGAAGTCCTATTTGGATCTAGCGCTGCTGGTCAAATAACTAATACATTGCCTTTTAAGTGCAAAGAAACCCTTACTAACCCAAATTTAAAAGTTGTCATCTCTTGGATATTTAAAGCCTCAATTTAAAAAAATAAAGGCAACATGGGGAAATGAAAGGGGTAGTAGAGCTTTTTTCTGTCCTTTGGGCCCTCTGGGAAAAAGAATCAGGAAATAAAAACATTGAGCTGTAAACCAATTTAAAAAAAAAATCCTACAAAACAAAGGACAGAATAAAAAATTTTGGTAAAAAAAGTCATTGTGTCCTGGGTCCTGTCGTAGCATCAATGACTAGAGGGGCGTGCATATACACAATGACCAGTGCAACTATGATGTTGCATTGTGGCAAAGAAAACATTGAACTGAGCAGTGCTATACACAGTTAAAAAACCCAAACCCCTATTTACTTTTTTTTTTTATGTTATTATTATACAAAAAAAACAAATTGCAAACAAACAGATTTGGGTTTTGGGTTTTACAAAATTTTTTTTGAATTTTAAACAAATTTTCCATATTTAATCAAAACGGTTTTTACTTTAACTTTAGGAAAAAAAACGGTTCATGATGCCCTGAACTCAAATTTGTTCACTGTGAAGCTAACTTTAACCCTTATTCTAACAGTGAGCATAACATAAAGTTGTAGAATTTTTTTAATTATTTGTAAGGGTCCAGCAGCACTCTCGGCAAAAAGTCACTTCTTGTCCGACGTCACATAAAGGAAACAATAATTTGAACCCTTGGGACGGGGAAGTGACATTGGACTAGAAGTGATGTCATATAAAAGTGCTGCCGAGGGGGGTAACGTTAGCCATTTTCAAACCCCGGTTTCGGGCTAAACCCTCAGTTTTTTTTTGGGGGGGGGGTTTTGAAACCCAAAATCGGTTTTTTGCGACCGAATTTAAATGTTCAAGTTTTACAATTTAACCCCAAAACCAAAGGCACAACAAATAATAAAAAGAAAACACAAACCCAAATTTTCCAAAAAAGTAAAAATGGGGGT
The DNA here is from genome assembly GCA_025379985.1 of Phyllomedusa bahiana. Classification (NCBI taxonomy): domain Eukaryota; kingdom Metazoa; phylum Chordata; class Amphibia; order Anura; family Hylidae; genus Phyllomedusa; species Phyllomedusa bahiana. The sequence goes on along the minus strand of JAODAL010046525.1, from coordinate 2,899 downwards.
TTTGTTGAATTCCCCAAAACAACAGCAGAGCAATTGGGGACCTTTTTAAAACCCAAAATCCCTTTTTTAAATTTTCCAAAAATTTTTTGGCCTATTGCATCAAATTTGCCCGGGGCAAAAGCGGTTGTTAAAAACTTGCGAACTGAAAAACCCCCTAAATTTAAACTGTACAATGAACTGAAATCCACCCGAACCATTAAACAAACCCAAAAAAGGGGAAAATCATACAAAAACAGGTTTTTGAATTGTGCCCGTTTTATTCTGAATGGGGTTTCAGAAAAACAAAGGCCAATAGAAAAATTTTGTAGCAAAAATTTCTGCAACAAATCTGCCACAAGTGAACACACCCTAAGCAATTGTCGGATTCTGAATCCTAAAACCGCATTGTCTTTACCAGAAAATTTTTACGGGGGTTTTCATGTGGATTTTTAGGTCTTTTTTTTTTCCCCAATTTTTGAATCAGAAAAATTTAGTCCCAATTTATCTCTATGGATTTCCCGGACGTGGGCCGAAACCCAGAAAAGAATTTGGGGCGCTTTTTTTTTACCTTTTAAAAACACCGGATAAATTTAAAATTAAAAAAAAATTTTTAAAAAAACTGCAAAATTTTTTAAAAAACACCCAAAAAAAATCCGTGTGGACTAGAAATCCAAAAATTTTTTCTATTTTCAGGGTTTCCAAACTGCCGGCCCTCCACTTTTATTTGGGGAAAATACAAAAACCCCCTTTAAGCATTTTTCATAAACTAAAACAGTGGCATGAAGGGAGTTGTAGTTTTCCAACAGCGGGGGGGGGGGGGCGTTTTGACACCCCTGGTTTTAAAGGGTTTTGGGGTTTCAAATCAAATTTTTTAACCGGTTTTTTTAAAAAAAATGAATCTGCCCTAAAAATCCGACGTAAAACACTGCCGTAAAGACGGAACCCCCTTTGGGGTAAGTTTTTATGGGGGCTTTTTTGGGGGGGGCGTACAGTAAACCCCCCAAAACGCCCGATGGGTTTTTGAAGCAACCCCCCCTGATCAGCGCATAATTCCATAGCATGGGGGCCCCGGGCCCCCACCACCCCCAACGACAACATTGTCAAACGGCCCCTTAGCGGGCGGGAAAAAAATTGGGCAAGTTTACTTCTCTCCCCCCCGGGGGCCAAAAGAAACGATCGTATTGGGACGCCCGGGGGGAACGCATAATTCCCAAAACTCTCTAAGAGAGCCCATGAATTTTAAAATAATTGTTTACGCAAATTTCACTGCATATAGAGCGCAATACGTGACAAAATGCGTGCACAATTACGCTTAAAAATAAGCCGTGTGAACATACCCTCAGTCATCATTAAAGTGAATACTAGAAAATAAAAAGTTTAAAAAACAAAACCAATCTTTTATCCAAAACCATTTCAAGATTGGCAAAATCTTTACTATTTGGGTTTAAACCCCAGCTACCCAGGGTTTACAGAATTTAGTAAAAAAATTTTTAAAGGTAAATTAAAAAGAGGAACACAACCCAAAAACAAAAGTTTTTGAAGCTCCAAAAAATTGTTTTTTTTTCTTATACGAAAACAAGTATTTCCCAAAAAAGGACGCAGGAAGGCTATAGGTCCTCTTTAAAAAACATAAAGAGGGATTTACCCCTTTTTTTTCTTCTTGGGAAAGTTGGAAAAACTTTTGACAAAGTGACATTTTGATTTTTTATGGAAACTGTTGCCTCCAGCCCAATGTAGGTTGTTCCAGTTTAAGTGGACATACTCCTAATCATTAACTCATATCTGCACAGGGACGCCTTATGTGGATTTGATTGATTTCGGAATAAAAGTTGAAATGTTGTGCGAAAAAATATAGTACAATACTGAAAGTGGTATTAGACAACACTATTCACAAATTGTTTAAAACTTTGAGAATTTGAAAGAGTATTCCCATCCCACACCTTGGTTTTATATTGATAGAATATATCATTAATGAGTGATAGATGGAGATCACAGAGGTGGGACCCCCAACTATCTCAGAAATGGGCCACCAAAAGTCTCTGTTCAGAATTGAGAGTAGGTCGCACTTCTGCACCATTCCCCATTCTGTTTTATAGGAGTTCCCAGTATGACCAGCTGTACTCGGAACTGCCATGGAACAGAATGGGAAGTAGTGCACAAGTGCAACCTACTCTCCATTCTGAACAGAGGTCATGTGTCACTTATCTACATCACAATTTGGAAGTGAACAGCTCGGAAGGTAATATAAATAAATGCATGTGACCACTGCAGCCAATTAGCAGATGCAGCAGTGATGTACCAGTTTAGAAGTAGCAGACTGTAAACAAAAGACCGGAGTGTTGCATTGCTGGATTTGAGGACCAGAGGAAGGTAAGTACAAGATTTTTTTTTATTTGGTCCCAGAAATTTGATACTATTTTTTGATAGGACTTGGACTTCTTTAATTGATATCCTTAACCAAAAATGTAAAACTTTGACAGATAGATGTATTCACAGCAAATGCATGTGTGAGATGCTATTTGGCAGTCCAGTGTGAATAGGGCTCTCACTGTTGAATTTTGATGGAACTAGTTTCATCCTCCATCTCTCCTGATTTAAAAAGGACTTGCATGCACAGATTGCACAACCTGGCCCATTTCTTCCCTATTGGTATATAAGATGTACAGAGGATTTTGGGGGGGTTTGATATCACAAGGCATTATGGGAAAAGAGCTGAAAGCTCAAGCGCCCTCTATTGGATGTAACAAATCCTCAATTTGCTTGTGACTCACTGAGTCTTTAGAACGCAAAAGGGATGTGAGCCAAGCCAGTGTTGCTCATCTACAGACAGCTGTTTCGGGGTTTTGCCCCTCTTCAATGTAGAGCAGAGCTTACTGGCTGGCTGGGTGGGATGCAATGAGTGTCTTAGAAAGGAATTTTG
>JAODAL010046524.1:0-30842 GCA_025379985.1 Phyllomedusa bahiana | reverse complement strand
AGTTTTTTTTTCAGTATATGCAGCTTATTAAGGACTTGTTTTTTGTGGGATGAGTTGATATTTTTATTGGTATCATTGTGGGGTACATGTGACACTTTGATCACCTTTTATCAAGGTTTTTGTGAGGCGTTTTGAAAAAATATAGCAATCCTTGTATATTTGTATTATTTTATGTTTTACTGCTTTTACACAATATTTTTTTACTTGTATCAGTGATCTATAGATCACTGATACAATGGAGAACAGTACACAGCAGAGTTGCTGTGTACTGATCTTCATGGCAACTGTCAATCACTATGTCCTGCTATGCCCACAGGATACGGCAGAGCATAGTGACATCACCAGCACCGCTGGAAATCCAACAAAGACTGCCGAAGCTGCCAAGTAGATAGTAGCAACCACGTAGTGGCTGATATGAAGGGCACAGAAGGTGTCACCTCCTTCTGTCTTTCCCTTAGCTGCATGCATGTGAGCTTGCACGATCCTCATGACGTACCCATACATCAGTCAAAAAAGGCTAAGGATTGAAGGTTAGTAAAGGAACAAGTCAGAGTAAAACTCATATAAATGAAAACCAAATGGGTCTTTTTAAGAAAAAAAGAAACATAATACTTAGGTCCACTAGTAAATAAATAGTTTGAAGGTACCGAGAACGCCATCTGATACTACAGTATATATGTTTTATTCACAATCACAGCACTCTAAACTTATGGAAATTTTACTAATCTGCACAATCAAGCTGTAAGGAAATTAAGTTTGCTCTGACAACACTTTGCACTTTGATGGTTGGCAATTGAAAATCTGTCATTATGCCTTCTCACTTTCGGCCACATATTGTATGAAACTGTTTAGGTCTAAAACTGACTCTTTTGCCCATAGTAATCTATGGGCAAAAGAGTGAGTTTTAGACCTAAACAGGTTCATATATGTGGCCCTTTGTGTCTAGATATATTCAGTAGTTATGTTGCCGTATAAAACTACATACCTCCATTGTGAATTGCTTGTCAGTTGTTATGAGCTCAAACACATACTGTAGACACATAACTTTGGGATCAGAAATGAAATCTTCCTTAGAGCAGATTGATTCTTGCCTCACGGGTTTCAAATCATTCATCAGCAGGGAAACTAGGCTTAAACTCCTTATCTCCCTCCCTTCACCCACATTTTACCCTCCCTTGGTTGAACTTGATGGACAGATGTCTTTTTCAACCGTACTAACTATGTAACTGTGTAACTATGCATACCTCCCAACTTTTAGAGATTGCAAATAGGGACACATCAGGCCACGCCTCTAACTACACCCAAACACATCCATGCCAACTTTTTAGATAACCAAAAAGGGGCACATTTTCAGGATTGCATTGTATCCAATGATGAAATATTAAGTAACCTGTTATGTAATTAACAGTGAGGAAGCAATCAGATACTTTTTAAAGCAATAGTCCATTTATTGATGCAAATCTATTTCCCAAATGAAAAAGAGGGACATTTATAGAGTTAAGAGGAACAGAGGGACAAGGGGGAAAAATAGGGCCTGTCCCTCCCTAATAAGGACACTTGGGAGGTATGACTATGTAACTACAACACTTTCGTATAGTTTAACTTGTATTAGGGAAATCTGAGCCAGTTATTATTTAACCCCTTAAGGACTGTGGATGTATGAGTACATCCCAGGGTCGCTAAGGGGTTTTGTGGCGGGATCGCTCCATGACCCCGCAGCACAGCCACTAGGTGTTAGCAGCTGATCGCAGCTAACCCCGACAGTTACAGCATGGGGGGCAGAAAAGATGGCTGCTGCATCAAAATGAATGAAAAACAGTGAAGCGCACCGTTCTTCATGGTGATCGGAGTCCCCACAGCATAACTGCGGGGATGCGATGCCTGGACATGGCAGTGGGGGCCTTGTGAAGGTTCACATCGCTGCCATGTTCCCGTCTGCAGCACTTCCGGCCCAAGGTAGGAAGTGGGGAAACCGCCATCTTGGTACAGCCTAAATGCATTGTCTATACAATGCATTAGGCTGTATTAACGATCGCACTCCCTAGTGTGAAGCACCTTAGGGGGACTCAATGTTAAAGTAAAAAAAAAATAAGTTACACATACTTGGTGTCACTGCGTCCGAAAAAGTCAGATCTATAAAAATATCACATCCTTTATCCCGTACACTGAACACCGTAGAAGAAAAAAATTCCAAACTCCAAAATAACTTTTTTTGGGTCATTTCATGTCCTATAGAAATTGGAATATAGGTGATCAAAAAAGTTGCACGCATTCCAAGCTGCTATCAATAAAAAGTACGCTTCAGCACGCAAAAAATGCCACCTCACTGACGTCCGTAAATGTTAGTACAAAAAATTTATTGGTCGCACAAAATGGCGCCGCGGCGCAAATTTCAAAAACAGAAAATGTTTGGAATTTTTTTTACGGTACCAAAACAAAACGGAAACCCTACATGTTTGGTATTGACGGATGCGTATCAACCTGTAGAATACAGATAACACATTATATGTACCGAAGATTGGACGTCATTAAAGCAAAACACCCGCAAACATGGTGAAAGTACTTTTTTTCACAATGTGTCCCCCTTGGAATTTTTTTGCGGTTTCCCAGTATATTCTATAGTACAATGAATAACACCATTAGAAAGTAAATCTTGTCCCGCAAAATAAAAGCCCTCAAAGGTCTATATAGGTGGAAAAATAAAAAAAGTTATGACTCTGGGAAGGCAAAGAGTTAAAAACGAACATGTCAACAAAAAAAATTGCAAGGTCCTTAAGGGGTTAAAATGCTCGTTAGTCATTACGGGTTGATAGAAACTAGAAGATGAAAAAAAAATAACTTTGTAAATGGTGGTCTTGGTGATTCTGGCTCATGAAATCACCATTCACTCTTCAAGTAACTCTGCAGACAATCACAGATCACAATGCTTACATGCAGTATATCCAGCAAGAGACCACTGCAGCCAGGGAATAGCTTCAAGGTCACTTAAAAGACGAACAGTGTTTTTATTGTCCACTGGGCCCAGAATGGAATGAACAGGTTTAAATGGTAAGTTTTTTTTTCTATGTTCTATCATTCCCTAATGACTGACAAGCTTTTCAAAGTTTTGGAACACCATTCATCAAAGAAGATTATGCAATTCTATTTATGGTATCTTGCATTGATACACTTTTTGTCTTGTTCACAACACTTAGAAACTGTGAAGATTTTACTGCTACTGATTAGTAGGAATTTTCAACTGCAGGAACAGATTCAGTTGGGAATGTTCAAGCAATAATAAGAAGTCATTTTTACTTTTTTTTTGTAAACTGAGAAAGTTATTTTGATGAGTTTTCCTTTTGCTTCATTATTTCAACTGAAACGTAATGTGGTTAACATTGCTCTGCATAGCAAAGCCATCTCTGGGATATGACAGTTAGCTTTACACAGTGATCATGACTAATAGTTGCTGAGCAACATTTAAAAGTAAAAATAGTGGTTCCACAAAGATGATGCCACTTGGATAAAGTTTATGCAAGATTGAATCTTTCTGAAATTAACAAGTAATTATGAATGGCTTTATGCAGAATCAGAATGAAGTGATTGTTGTGCTGAGATCATAATAATAAAACTAATTAGCTTAAAATGTACAAATATTACTATTTCATCACTATTACTATTTAATCAACTAGATCATTTATTGCCTTGTGAAATAACATAGATCTGTGTCAATATTAATACATTTGGTGGATAAGTCAGTACTGTCTATGCGCTTAATCTGCAAATAACAGGTTTTATAATCAGCTACACATGAAAACAGATGTAATGTCAAAGTGTTAAAAGTTCATATTGCACTTTATATTTATTCTGAATGTTTTCCTCAAAGCAATAAAAATGTGTAAAATGTCATATCTGTTATGGCTACTATTATTGGTACTAATATTTAGTCTTAGGGGTTTTGCTGCTGGCGCTGGTATTATTTTACATCACTCATGATATTAATGTAAACTTAAAGGGGTTGTCTCATTACAAGGATTGCTTTTTTATGTTAAAGATCTTGCAAAAAGAGGTCACTTTGCAATATGTGTCCATTAACAGTGTCCTACCTATTCGGAGATATCCCCTCTTGTATGGGCTGCATCAGCTCCTCAGGTCGCTATAGCTACAGACCTGTTTGATCTCTGATAGGCTGCCAACACTGCTGGCTATAGCTACAGACCAGGCTTCTACTGCAGCCTAGTAGAAGTCAGTAAACAAGCCCCTGAATTCAAAATGAAACCATGAAAACAGAACTGGGTTAAGATGAATCAATGTAATGAGACAACCCCGTTAATGGTGAGTAACTGCTTTTGCAGTAGTTACATTAGTGGCTGCAGCATTCAGTTAAATTGGTTTTGTAATCACAAATATTGATAACATGTTGGTAGGATTTGCCATCAATGTCAGATACACGCAGGTTCCACCTCTAAGAACCACACCTATCTCGAGAACAGACCCAAAAACTGTGCAAGACACTTCTCCATTCAGAACAGGGAGTTTCAGGGGCCCTTACTAGAGATAGGCATGGTTCCCAGAGGTGGGACGTATCCGTATATGACACGGGGGTATATACTATGGCTATGTCACCAATCTTTGTCATGGTGAAACCCCTTTAAGCAACACATCCATTTTATTATTCTTTATTGATAGAGATAATCAATATTTAAGTCCTGGAAGATCATTATAATGCCACATTTTGTCTATAAACCAATGCTAAATATTAGCATTTTTTGTGTCAAATTTTAGGTGGAACTGTTGTATGGGATATTCCACATACTGAAGGCCTAGAAATGTCAGCCATTACTGCAATGAAATTTGTTCAAAACATACCTTTCTCCATAAGTATCAGGAGCAGATCACAACAGTAGAAGAGCGAGAAAACCAGATCTCATATCAGAAGCAAATATTTAAAATCCTCTTCTTTATTGGTATAATTTAAAAAGTATTTTATAGTGTATAGACACGGTCATATTGATAGTAAGATATTCAAAGCAAGAGCTTTAACATGGTGACCTGCTGATGGGTTTCGTACAGAGAGACCGTTCTTCGTCGTAGCATACAAAAAGGTAAAGATGTTCAATCTCTATCTTTTTGTTTGCTACGACTAAGGACGGTTTCTCTGTACGAAACACAATAAAGAAGAGGATTTTAAATATTTGCTTCTGATATGAGAGCTGGCTTCCTCGATCTTCTGCAGTTTGGTTTATCGATTGTGGAGACTGGTCTGTTGCCATGCCTTCATTCGGAACTACCTCTGACAGGTGAGCGGATCATTTCCTTGTGTGGACTGTTTGATAACAGCTCACTATATATATATATATATATAGTGGGCCACCTTGATACTCAATGAGCGCTTCAAAAAATGGGTTCTAACAATGGGGTTCTCCACTCCCCAATACATACAGTCCTAATAATGCAATAGAACCTTTAAAACGTACAAAATTTTAATATATCTTCTTAAAACTTGACATGTAGACATTAACCCGTAACACACAGGATGCCAGTCTCTAGTAAAGAAGCTTAGCTCAAGAGTTTCTTTGTTGCGACCCTCCAGGTCGTTCAGGAGTCGATCATTCGCTCACACGCCAGTGAGCTCGAGATGCCAGTGTCCACAGGCATCGATCACGCACCTCCGTGCGACGTTTCGGGGAATTTTAACTCCTCCCCTTCCTCAGGCACGTACGTTACGGTAACAGCCTCCTTAAATATTTTAAAAACTTTTAAAAACAATTATCTCTTACTGCAGGATATAAATGTTTATGTAATTCTCTTACTACTAATACCATCAGATATTACTTTTCCAAATAAAGTTTTTGGAATCTTTCAAATTTAGGTTTTCATTTAGACCTTTGGGGGCTAAGGACTCTAAAGTTGAAATCCAAAACGCCTCGCGTTTTAACAATTTACTAGTCAGGTGTGAACGGTCAGTACAGAAGACCTTCTCTAATATGCACCATCGTAGTTCACAAAGGTCATGACGGGCCTCGGAAAAATGCCTTGCTAATGTTGTTTCACCAAATATTTTCTTACCACTGTTACTATCTATCAGATCGCTTTCCTCATTCGAAGTGGTTAATTTTTTCTTCTTATATGTTCTAATGGCTGACCTGTGTTCGTTAATCCTAATTTTGGCCGATCTTGCTGTCTGTCTGTCCAGTATCACAATAAAGAAAGCTGATAAGGTGGGGCGGGGGGGCATCTGTGGTTATGGACACTGAACCATATATCCAAGAAGCCCTTTCACAACTTCAGGATGCTCGTGTTTATCAACCCCTGAAAGATGATCCCACTAATGAACTATGCCAGTATATACAAGGCATAGTCCAGGAGGCTTATGAACAAAATATTATTAGTGCCCATGAAAAACAGATACTAATAAAAAATAATCCAAGGACCCCAATCCTCTATATGGTTCCTAAGATACATAAGTCAATCACAAAACCCCCGGGCCGGCCGATTGTCTCAGGTGTTGAGTCTGCACTCGAACCTTAGCTGCATTCGTGGATACATTTTTGCAATTGGGGTTTAAAAAGTAATCCTAGAATTTTACAAAATACAGGCCAATTTTTAAGAGCAATTAACGAGATAGATATGTCTACAGCCACCTGGCTTTGCACCCTCGACATAAAATCGCTTTTTACCAATATCCCATTAGATGAGGGGATGGCAGTAATACATGGTATTTTTTGCTGTGATGCTAATTTGTCAAATGCGAAAATTGCGTTTTTGATGCGGTTGTTGGAAACAGTGCTGACCAGGAATTATTTTCGTTTTGGTGACCAATTTTTTTTACAGATCCAAGGTATCTTGATGGGGTCTCCGATTGGACCGAGTTTTGCAAATTTGTACATGCAGTCGTTTGAAGATAAATTTATTTTTCCCTCTCATTATAATAGTAACATTGTTGCTTGGTTTAGATACGTCGACGACGTCTTCTTGCTATGGTTCGGGACCGAACCTGAGCTCGAACAATTTGTCACGTATCTAAATGGGGTCCATCCACTCATGAGTTCACCATGACAAAAGATATGTCTAGTATTACATATTTAGAGTATTAGTGAAGAAACAGGATTTAAAACGATTTGCACGTCTCTCTATACTAAGGAAATTGATCGTAACAATGTTCTCCATTATACGAGCCCAAAATGCACCCCAAGTTTTTAAGGAGTGGTTAAGTCCCAATTTGTCAGGGCGGGAGGATCTGCTCCAGTGATGAGGAATATCTATTGGCTATGGAAAAAACATTTTCTAAATTTTAAAAACAGAGGTTATTGTGAGGATTTACCTCAGAAGATAGGCCGACAGGTGTTTGATACCCCTAGAGAAAATTTTTTAAACAGAATACTAATAAATCTGTAAAAGATCAGCCCCCCTACATTTCGTGTCAGTTATGACAGACACGCAGGAGTGGTAAAAAAAAAGCTATCTTGAAACACTGGGATGTGTTAAGAAGTGATGCTAAGTTTGGGCATCTATTTAAGAAACCTCCCCGTTGGATATATCGTAAAGGTAGAACATTGGGTCAACAACTAATAACATGACCTTAAGCGACCAGATAAGAGGAAAAAAAAAGTCTTTGTTAAGCAGCACACGATCGGGCACATTTGCCTGTTTAAAATGTCAGAACTGCTCATCTATTTAAAAAAAGGGGGATAATATCCAACATCCCACAAAAGGTCATAAAATAAAAAATTTATGGTTTTCACACATGTGATAGTGAAAAGGGTGATTTTTTATGATTAAATGGGCCATGCAGCCGTGCGTATGTAGGCAGACAGCAAGATCGGCCAAAATTAGGATTAACGACCACAAGTCAGCCATTAGAACATATAAGAAGAAAAAATTAACCACTTCGAATGAGGAAAGCGATCTGAGAGATAGTAACAGTGGTAAGAAAATATTTGGTGAATCAACATTAGCAAGGCATTTTGCCGAGGCCCGCCATGACCTTTGTGAACTACGATGGTGCAGATTAGAGAAGGTCTTCTGTACTGACCCTTCACACCTGACTAGTAAATTGTTAAAACGCGAGGCGTTTTGGATTTCAACTTTAGAGTCCTTTTGCCCCCAAAGGTCTAAATGAAAACCTAAATTTGAAAGTATTCCTATAATACTTTATTTGGAAAAGTAATATCTGATGGTATTAGTAGCAAGAAGATTACATAAACATTTATATCCTTTCAGTAAGAGATAATTGTTTTTAATGTTTTTAAAATATTTAAGGAGGCTGTTTACCGTAACGTTACGTGCCTGAGAAAAGGGGAGGAGTAATTCCCCCAAACGTCGCACGGAGGTGCGTGATCGTGCCCCGTGGACACTGGCGTCTCGAGCTCACTGGCGTGTGAGCGAATGATCGATTCCCGAAAGACTGGAGGGTCGCAACAAAGAAACTCTTGAGCTAAGCTTTCCCTTTTCTATTTACTAGAGACTGGCATCCTGTGGTGTTAACGGGTTTAATGTCTACATGTCAAGTTTTAAGAAGATATATTAAAATTTTGTACGTTTTAAAGGTTCTATTGCATTATTATGATAACAGCTCACAACAGTGCCTTCCATTTGTGGTCAAGTACGCCTGAACCTGATGCTCTATATTCCTAAATTGTTCTGGTAAGAATTTATCACAGACTCCTATTGACTTCATTACTGATGCAATACCTGGTTGTCAGAGGTGGTGCCGAGCCAGACAGTCAGACTAGCTTCAGACTAGCCATTCCTTATCTGTTGCCAGTGATTTTGTAGATAGTGGTAGTCAGGTTAAGGAATGCTCGATGAGTTTATGTTATGGGGGCATCTTGATTATCATTGAGTAAGGAATGTTGTAGGGTTTGTAGATTAGTAGGGACAGAGCTATACTTGTGTTGGGACTGTAAAGTACAGTGGGTTCACAGTACAAAAACTTAACGGTGTGAAAAAGACAAACTTATAGGTTTCAATTTGTATATATATTGGCAACTTTATTAATGCTTCCATATGAACACTAAAAGTGTCATTTAGTTTTTCTGATATATATGTGTACAAACAAAAATCTCTGGGTTCAACGAGGAGACAAAAAGCATATATGCTTTAGAGAGTCCACTTAGTCCATGTCGATATTGCACTTGCAGGCACTGAAATTATGAAACAAGGCTTCCTCTATCAGCTCATAGAGTCACCCGGGAACTAGTGCAACTTCATTGCTGCAGAGTTGAGGTGTGAGTGAACCTGCTACGTTTCAGGGGTAACTATGCCCCCTTTGTCAAGCATTGATGCTCTATATTGCTGAATGTTCTGGTAAGCATTTATCACAGACTCCTATTGACTTCATGAATGATGCAATACCTGGTTGTCAGGTGTGTGCCGAGCCAGACAGTCAGGTTAGCTTCACAGACTAGCAATCCCTTATCTCTTGCCAGTGACTTTGTAGATAGTGGTAGTCAGGTTAAGGAAACTGGATGAATTTATTATGGGGGCATTTTGATTATCATTGAGTAACGAAAGTTGTAGGGTATGTAGGGACAGAGTTATACTTGTGTTGGGACTGTGAAGTACAGTGGTTTGCTATGGGAGACCGGTTAGTTAGATGGCCTGGTTATAGCAGACAAAGGGTTAATAGTTCAGAGGTTTTGTCTTTGGTTGTAGTTAGTTAACAGGAGCTGGACAACCAATCTGTGAAATTGGTGGGTGGAGCTAAGGTTGGAGGAGCAGGGGGGGCAGCTGGTGCTGCGAGGGATATGCGCTGCAGAGTGTGTCAGTTATGAGTTAGATTAGAGTAGTTGGAAAGTTCAAACGATAAAAAAGGAGGAGAGGAGTGTTCCCCTCAATGAGCAGGAGTTCAGATGATATGAGGGGAGTAAGATTCCTGTGGATGAAAAATAGGTTGTTCACTATCCGGTTGAAGAGGTTCAAAATTATAGTTTATTAAAGCAGAATAGAAAACCGGGAGAGGCTGGAGAAAGTTCTTCACTCCTAAGAGACAGCAGGAGATCCGGGTGACAAAGTAACGAGCCATTAGCTAGCTAAGCAAAACCAGCAGATACCCTGCAGTGGCTGGCTTTATGAGCTACGTCGGAAACTCCAGTAGCACAGGGAAAAAGGTTAAAGAGACCCTCTCTGTGACTATGCGATTGCTTATGTGGATGAATGCTGATGTGCAAACAACTCAAGTGGATTTCAAGTAATTGCTGGAGAACCGAAGTACACGCCTCATAGAACAATAGAAGAAAATTATTGTGTTGGCTCCAGTTATTTACCGCTGGTGCACCACAGATCCCATACCACACCTCTCCCCGTAATACTTAAAGAACTCGGGTATGGGTGGTTGCCACGGGCAATGGTTGGACGCTGTTGGGGAACCGCCATAGCCATCCCTCTACCCCCTGAGTGGTCAGCTTTTACAAATGCCAGGGTTTCAGATTTAACAAAGCTAAACGTGACAGACAAAGAAGCCTGATATTCCAAAAGAAATAGTTATCTAGTGGCTTTTATTTCAAGTTAAAGCACATAGCACAAAAAGCCATTATATCACAGTTAAGCTAAACTCTGTTACATAATTACAGCCAATTTTTCTGGGCCTCCAGTAAGTGGATAAGCTGTACAATATAAAGATTGGTGTTTTTTTTTTTGGGGGGGGATTAGCTCTTATCACTTACTGGATCATAGTTTTACAAATCAATATATTAAATTATATAAAGTGAGTGTAACCTTTGAAGATACTGTATGTTTGTATGTGTAACCTAAAGTTGCCACGTGTAAAAAGTATGTACAGTAAATCAGGCTGTCACATACTGTACACAACTTCACAGCTAGTGATGTGAGTGCAAGAAGTTCATTTTAAGCTTTGCACTTAGGCTATGTCTACACAGTAAATATTAAAATGCCGTCCAAAATCCGTCTGCATTTAAACATTGCTGGACCGTGACTGAACTGTGTTTTTTTACACAGATTTGCGCTAAAACCGCAGTCAGTTTTTGGTTTTGCCAAATCTGGCCGGAATATCCATCATGTTATAAAACTGATCATAAAAAATCTACACAGCACAGATTTTTTTTTTTAATTGTGGTCTATGAAGCACAGTGTACCATCAGATTTTCAGCGGATTCTAAATACTGAATACGCCGAATTTACAGTGGTATTATTGTGCTATGTAGATATTGCCTTACCATTTAATCAGACTGGAAATTAAGCATAAATTATACCCCAACCTAGTCCACCACCGAGATCCCCAACAGCACAACCCCCACCTACAGAGTTCTGGGCTGAAAAACACCCACCACACAATGATTTCCAGAAGTCAAAAGGTTAATACAATCTAATAAAGACCATGGATTCTTTAGCGTATACAAGGACCAAGCTTTTATGTGAAAATAATACTGCTTTCAAAGAGTGTAAAACAACTAAATAAAATGAAACAAAACATGAAAAACAGAAAGTAAATGGTAAAAAAATAAAAAGAATACCTGTATACTTACAACTCTTCTAAGATCTGTTCTGATCTGTGAGGGTAGAACAAAAAATGCATACATCAGACTTGGTTTTAAACCACACAGTCTGCATAAAACTTTATTCCCTATGGTTCAGTTTACATTATGTTATTACCTAAATTGCAAGTATCTGTCATTTTATCGGGAAAAAAGTACCCTGACAGATACCACAATGTAGCTGCCATGGTCCCATAGAGATGGACTACGTAGGCTACGTTTGCTCTATTAGTTGGCGGTATACATTTTCTGTGTGGGACACATATATAGTTTCATAGCTAGAACAGTTGAAAAAAGACACACGTTCATCAAATTCAACCAAGGGTAGTGACAAACATTGGTGGCCATCTCTGTTATCTGCAGCTGTACCTCTCTGTGGCCCAAAAGTTAACCCAGTTTTAATATTGGCCCTAACCTACTACCAAGTTGTGCATGTCCATTATAGTATATAAAAAATATAATAAAAACTCTTGACTGTTCTCCTTGATTTGAAGAGCTTATTGCCCTTAATCTAAACATTTACCATGGTGTGGTCTGTTGTACAGTATATAGACATGATCCTTCTTGCATTACACAAGGTTATAGGTTTGTTCTTTCATTAAGGTTAGGTTATAAGTAGAAGAATAGCATTCGGTCTTATAAATATAAACATACCAGGGGTCCAGAAGAGCACCGCAGAGAAAAGCAATCATAGAGTCTCCCTTACGATAGCATATAAAATTAGGTGAAATGGATAATGGTTAGTAGAAATGAGAGAAACACTGTTCACTGAAATGCAGTCATTAATGGATAGTGAAAAACCCTTCTGAAAATTTTATAAAATCTATTTTTTTTTAATTGGAACCTGCAACTGTCAATAACAGTTCTCATTTCACAATATTAGATACTACTAAAGGTAAAACAGGCAAGATAATTTAAGCTCATTTATGTCACAGCCCATTAATTCTAATTATATTGCATATGAAGGTAATTATCTAACCTGAGTGATAACATTATTTTAGTGCACCTGGTAATGTGAAGTAGCATACATGCCATTTGTCAAAAACTGCATTACATTTAATGGCATTTAAGGACTGAATGTTGAGCTGATAACAACCACATTTGCAACCTTATTTTTATAGGAAACTGCAACTGTAATCTGAAAAAATGCATCTATGGATGGGAAATCTTGAGATCTAACAATAAATAAGAAGTTGTGACATGTTCTTTGGCTTTGTCTAAGATAAACTTATTAACAAGTTCTTATGTTGTATTCTGTTACAGTACGATATGTACAGATGGTTCTGCTTGACAATGCAATGTGAAAAAATGGAAACTTAAGTAAGCCTAGAGCAGAAAGTTTACTATAATATTCATGTGAGTGCCGACTATATGTAATGGGGATCAACTGCATTTAGGGCGACATGCATGAAATTTGGCATGTAAACGCCAAATTTCATGCGATTAAAAAAGGCATAGAATGTGCCTGATTTATGAACCCGTTATACAGCAGGTCATAAATCAAGCACATTCCAGTGCTTGCATGACAGTTTGGACTCAGGTATACCACTTTGAAAGTGGTTTACCTATTCCAGCAGTAATGCACCCAGAAATGCTGTAGCAAAGCTATAAATCTATAGCTTCACTATGGTTCTAGTGCACCCCGCCTCCCGCACCTGTATGCATGAAAATGTATGAAAGGGGTGTGCTAGGTATAGGGCTATAAAAACGCCAGATATCTGGCGCAGCCCCGTACATACATGTCACCCTTAATGTGCAATTCTTTGGAAACTCCAGTGGCGACATGTATGTTCGGGGCTCCACCGGTAGTCTGACATCCTTTCAACCCAAAAACTGGCACAGCCCTGTACGTTCAATGTATGAGCAGGCGCAATCCAAAATTAGGCGCATTATAAAGCGACCATGGCATGTCACACTACAACTGTGTGAATCTACACATTTTTTACTTTAGTATAGCAAAACCAGGCACATTACTGCTGGAACAGGTAAACCACTTTAAAAGTGGTTTACCTGAGCCAGAATTATCGCTTTGTAGCTAGAAAGCAATAAATCTATGACCCGTAGTAGAACAGGCTCATAAATTCAGGCACATTCTACGCTACCAATGTGTGCAATAAGATTGGCACCTGGGCGCCAAAAATCATACATGTCACCCCAGATGTTTATAATATATGTTTCATTCTAATTTCTGTAAATATACAAATGATGCAGAGGTTGTATGAAATTAGAAAAGCATTCCTTCATTACAGGAAGAGCACCACTCCTGTCTATTGGTTGTGTATGATATTGCAGCGAAGACCTTTTTATCAAATAGAATATAGTGGTGCTATCTGGAATGTTTTCCTAATCATGTAAATCCCTTTGAACATTTAAGCTCGGTGTCTACTAGCTGTTCCATCTGTGTTCATTCTATTAATGGTGTAAAATTTATATATTTGACTAAGATTTATGATAGGAAGTGCAAATAACAGATTTTATTGGTCTATGATAAGATCCAGGGGTGCATCTAGTCTGTTTGCTAACCATTTCCTAAACTAGAGATGGTAAAGTACAGGAATAGACTGTATTTATGCTGATTTCTTCACCATGTAATCTAACAAAAGTGCCTGATGCCTGTGAATGAGAGGATGTAAAAAAAATTAAAGGAACAATTCAATAGGTCATTGTAAGGGTACGTCCACATGGCAAGGGTTTTCAGTCGGTTTGTAAGATGTTTTTCGGATGAGTCTGAAAACCAACTGTCAACCATTCCCATAGACTTTACAGTAGTCTACACTGCATGATTTTTTATACTGGGTGGATATTCACACCGCCGGTGTTTCGAAAAACTCGGAACATGCACAATCTTCCGCCTGTTTTTGGGTGGAATTTGTGCAATTGCTTAAGGGGGACAGCCGAATCCACAAACTATGAACAGAACTGCCACCCAAAACCATTCAAAAGACTATAAAATACCGGGGGGGATTCCAAAGGAAACCTTCACATAATTTTTGCCCCCCTTGCGAGGACAGGACAACTAGGGCAGACCTGCTTTTTTCCACACGGGGCCCCTTATTCAGTAAGATGCACGTTTTCGAGTTTTTTAGTGCTAAAATCTGCAGTTTTTTCAGCCGAAAAGAGTCATGAAAAGTTTAATTTTTTAAAAAACGCGCACACCTAAGGCTACCCCCGCCCACCCAACTGATAAACCTATTATTTTTGAACAGGTAAATATGTGAATAACGCTAGATGGGCAATGCTACCTTTGGGGGACGGGGCTAACCCTGCTCATGAATAAGAACACAGCACTTACAGCAAAAGGGAAAGCGCGGGAAAGAGCTTTTCTGACACTAGCTTTGCTGTAGCTCAGCAAGGGAGCAAATCTATGTGACAGTTCCTTTAAACGAACCCAAAGTAAGGATCACTCGGCTTAAGGGGGTTTTTTTGGACTTTTTCTAAGATTCAATCAAACAGTTTAAAAAACAGTGTGCACTATTTTTTCTGTGTCCATCATGAAATAAATCCACTTTTTCATGCACATTTTGCACATATTATATAAATAAAATATATAAAATAAATATATATAAATATATATATATATATATATATATATATATAATATTTAAGTTCTCCTGCATGTGTGCATACGCTTCCCTAGGTTACTGACCACCTCTCTTTGCTCTAGCAACCTTGTTGGGATGGTGATGTCACTTCCTGCTGTGTCTTATCAGCAGCACAGGAGTTTGTCTATTATGAAAATTTTAACCCCCCTTAGAGCCCTTTTACTTCACCCTGCAATTCACGGCCTTCATTACCATTTCCCCTTTTAAAAGGCTCAACAGGAAAGCAAGCTGATTTTTCCAATGACTGCAAAGACCCCCAAACAACCTCCCAGGAAAGGGTTGTAAAAAGCTGCTGGTGAGAAAATCCCGTAAACCAGAAAATAATGGATGTCTATTTATTAGTGATGAGCGATACGTTGACATCGTCACGGGTCGATAGTCGTAGGGCAATTATAAAGACGTTTTCCCGATATCGATAATAGATTATCGCCGATGACCTTAAAGCTATGGAGAAAAACAACACCTTAATTTTTTAAAACCCCAAACGGGGCGGGAGAAGCGGAATTAACATCCACAACAGTCAAATGGATACGTCTACATCTTAGGCAACACATTGGGTTTATAAAACCCACAGAAAAAAAGTCACAGACCAAATTCACTCCCCCTTCTTGTACCAAGCATGCCCCTTTAAACCTAAAGACCCAAAAATTAAAAATGTCAGAAGGCATATGATTTAACCATCATTTTACTTAACGGAAAATTGAATACCCCCGCCCCTGGAACCAACTGACCCCAAACCGCAGACCCCCAATTTAAAAAAGTCCCAAAAAAAGGGAGTCTTTAAACCACCATTTTGTTGAACGGAACTAACTAATCTGACCTGCCCGCAAAATGACCTTTAAAAACCGTCTGACCCACAGATTAAAAAGTCCGAAAAAAATTTTTGAACCACCATTTTAGTTTCACGGACATTGACTTACCTTCCGACCGCAGAAGACCATTAAATCTGTCGCCCCCACAATTAAAAGTGCAGGAAAAAGGATCTTTAACCCCCATTTTTAGTTGAACGGGACATTGACAAATCTGTCCTGGGCCACAGCATGACCCACAAAACCTTTTTTGATCCACAGATCACAAAGTGCACTATGCATTTTTGTACATGACTGTCTTTTGTAATTTTTTTGAACTGACATTTTTTTTACAGATTTTATTTAGGGAAGTTATTTTATAATTTTACATTATTCCCTTTTTGCTTTTTTTTTTCAATTTGAAAACATAAAATACCCCCCCCCGCAGTTTTTAAAGGTTTTTTTTACACGTTTTGATGTTTTTAATTTCATCCCCCACCCCTAAAAACAAATGTCCTAATCACCCCAAAACACTTCTGAGAAGTTGAGAAGACTTTTGCCCTCCGGGCTTTTTGGAGTGATTCACCAAATCAATTCAATGGTTTCATTTTTCCTCCAAATCCTTCTTCATTATTAGGGACAACCCCCCTGAGATTAAATGATGCACCCCATAGTGACTCCGCCCCAGAAAATTTTAAGCCTCAAATTGTGCAATTTGTGTCCAGCCCTGGGCCCTTTTTACACTACTTAACCTCACAGAAATCACCTTTTTTTAAAAACTGTTTTTTAAGAAATTTTAAGCTCTCCTGAAAGCCCCCAACGGGGAAGCCCGTGCGCCTCACCCTTTTTTAAAACGGGGTCCACTGCCAGACTTACAGGGGTGCGGGGGAGACCCGCTAGCGTCTGTTATCTATTAAAATGCAGGTTCAGCAGCCAAAGGGGCCGGGGTTAAAGTGGTTGCGGGGAGAGCCCAGGTGGCGTCCCCTATTTAACACGTAAAAATACCCTTATACGCAGCAACGAAAACACGTGCTGAAACAGAGTGAGGACGGAAGGGGAGGTAAGACCTCCCGCCCTTCCTCTACACGTCAAACCTGGTAGTGCTTGCCCCCTCCGTATAGTGCGGACCAAATTTACTTCACTTGGGAAAAACGGGTTAACGCTCCTTTTTCCCCCCAGGTTTCCCCTTTTCTTGGCATTCTTTTTTCTCATTTTTCTCAACGTGTGGAGGAAATTGTCTCTGTACTTTTTTCTCTGTCCCCTCTCCATACTCCCGCCCTTAATAAACCCCATTGGTCAAGTTTTTCCTTTCCTCCCTTGTCAATTTAGAGGAATTTTTTTAACAGCTATTTTTTTACATGAATTTTTTTTTGTAGTTTAATTTTAGAAAAAAATTTTTAAATAGGGTGGAATCCCCCATGTCTTTGTTTCCTTTTTTTAATTGATTTAAAAAGTTTTCTCAATACGGGATTGCTACTATGTTAAAGATCTTTCAAAAACAAGTCATTTTCTTGTTCCATTAACAGGTCCTACCAGTCCTTTTCTGACAGCACCATCACCCTTGACCCCCCTTGGGCAAATTGTGAAGAAAAAATGTCGTTTGAAACCACATTTTTTACAATAGGACCGTAGCTACTGCATTTCACAGCAAAAAGCCCCCAAAAATTCAAAACATGACCCATGAGCCACTTTTTGACAATTTTTTATACAAATTCGTTAAAACAACATTTTTTTTTTTTAATAGGACCTTAAATAAGCTGCAAGTCACAGAAAAATGCCTCCAAAAATTCAAAAATACCCTTGAGCCACTTTTTACAATTGTGAAGAACAAATGTCATTAGAAACAAAAATTTTTTTTAATAGGACCTGTAGTTTCGCATTTCAAAGCAGCATGACCCCAAAAAATTTTAAAAAATGACTTCTCAGCCACTTTAAAAATTTTGGGAAAAAAAAGCCCCTTAGAAACCCCATTTCTGTTCCCAAAAGGAAACCCCATTATTGCTGAAACTCACGCAACATGACCCAAAAAATTAAAATATACTTTTCCCTAGTTTGAACGATAGTTGGGCCCTCGACATCGTCCATGGGCGAACCACCATCACGAAAGATATTTGATGGTTGATGGTAGATTAGATCAAAGACCATTAAAGTCTATTGGAGAGCAAAAACACCTTTATTCTTAACCCAAACAGGCGGAGAAACTGGAATTAACATCCACAACAGTCAAATGGTACTCCCCCATCTTGGGCACCCCACTTAGGTTATAAAAGCCAAGAAAAAAAATCACAACCATTTATACCCCGTCTTGCACCACAGCATTACCCTTAAACCCGCTACCCCCAAATTAAAAAGTGCCAGAAGGCAGTATATTTTTAAACCCTCATTTTTTCTTGAACTGGACATTTAATATCCCCGTCCTGGAAAGCAGCATGAGCCCCAAACCCGCATACCCCCAATTAAAAATGCCGGGTAAAAGTCTTCAACCCCCATTTAAATTTCACTGGACTTAACTTCCTGCCAGGGCCACAGCATGCCCCAAACCTCATGACCCCAGAAAATTTAAAAAGTCCGAAAAGGAGTCTTTCAAACCCCCATTTTTTTTTCACTGGCATTGACATCCCTGTCCCGGGCCACACATGAGCCCCAAACCTGCATGACCCCAGATTAAAAAATTTCCAGAAAAAAGGAGTCTTTTAACCACCATTTTTAGTTTTAACTGGGCATTTAGTAACCTTCCGGGCCACAGCATGAGCCCCAAACCGCAACCCCCGATTAAAAAAGTTTGGGGAAAAAAGGGGTCTTTGAACCACCCTTTTAATTTCACTGGGCAAGACTATCCCCGTCCTGAGCCACAGCAGACCCCCAAAACCCGCATACCTCAAGGGAAAAAGTGTCGGAAAAAGGGGTCTTTCAACCACCATTTTTAGTTTTAAAAGGGGCAATACTGTCCCTGTCCGGGGGGCGCTTTTCCCCTCCGATGGGTGCGGGCCAAAATTTAGCTTTACTTTTAAAAACGGGTCTTTTAAAAACCCCCCTGTTCCAACCAGGTCCCTTTTCTTTGCATTCTTTTCTCATTTTACCAACGTGCGGAGGAAATTGTCTCTGTACTTTGTTCTCTGTCCGGCTCCATCCCAGTCCTCTGAATAATTATCCGGGCAAGTTTTCCTTACCCCCCTTGTAAACAGAGGAATTTTTTTACCAGCTTTTTGTACTGAAGTTTTTTTTTTTTAATTCTAGAAAAACATTTTTAAAATAGGATGGAATCCCACCAGTCTTTTTTTTGTCTTTTTTAATTGTATTAAAGGGTTGTCTCAATACAGGGATTATAGTATGTTAAAGATCTTGCAAAAACAAGTCATTTTGCAATATGTGCCCATTAACAGTGTCCTACCTATTCCTGTTTCTGACAGCACCATCACCCTTGAGCCACTCTTGACAATTGTGAAGAACAAATGTCTGTTAGAAACAAAAAAATTTTATAATAGGAACTGTAGTATAGCTGCATGTCACAGCAAAATGCCCCCAAAAATTCAAAGCATGACCCTTGAGCCACTTTGGACAATTGTGAAGAACAAATGTCTGTTAGAAACAACATTTTTTTATAATAGGACCTGTAGTATTTGCTGTATTCACATTTAAGTGCAAGGTGCCTCAATGAACAAAGCTGTAGTGCGCCAAAGTGAAAAAACACGTATCTGTAATGTATTCAGATAATAAAAAGTATTTTTTGGCACCTATCAATTCACTTGTGGTAACTACACAATTGCTGGATTCAAATTTAACTGCAAGGTGGCTCTATCAACAAAACTGGACTGGGCAAAAGTGCAAAAAACACGTATCTGTAATGTATTCGGATAATAAAAGGTATTTTTTGGCACCTATCAATTCACCTGTGGTGACTACAAAATTGCTGTATTCACATTTAAGTGCAAGGTGCCTCAATGAACAAAGCTGTAGTGCGCAAAAGTGAAAAAACACGTATCTGTAATGTATTCGGATAAAAAAAGGTATTTTTGGCACCTATCAACCTGTGCTGACTACAAAATTGCTGGATTCTAATTTAACTGCAAGGTGGCTATATCAACAAAGCTGGAATGGGCAAAATTGAAAAAGAACACCTATCTGAAATGTATACTGATAATAAAAGGGGAGTTTTGCACCTAACAAAGAGACCTGCAGTTACTAGAAAAGATGTGTATCCTAATATAAGTTCAGGCTGCCCAATATCCAGGAAATATTTCAATAGAAAACTGTTAATAATAAAGCTATTGCAGTGCAATGTCTGCACTAAGTCTTGGTGAACTTTATCCAGTATTCTTTATAGAGCTTGTCTGTGTTCGCCTGCGGGCCCCCGCACCACCCACCCCGCCCGCTCCCCTCCGTGACTTTACAGCGGTAGATGCTCCTTTACAATTCTCTACCTAACTACTTAAAATCTTACAATCTCTGATCTAACTAAGTTGTAAGGATCACAGTAACGAGGCTTTCTCGGGAAAAGAAAGAAAAAATTTTCGCGAGCTGTTTGGACAAGGAGAGCGCAGTTCCTGTAGGACGTGAGGAATATCTAAAACAGGAAGGGCTGTTCTATGTAAAGAGGTCATGTGTTTTTTCCCACCCAATACAACCATACATCCGTCTGCGTGACAACTTTCCCCCCTGCCTATTCTGTAAGTGTTTGGGGCCCGCCAAAATGCGGAAAGGTAAAAATTGGCGCGATCTTAATAGAGATGCACGTTTTTAAAACCTAATTACGCTGATCTAAAAATTTGATAACAAAAAAAACTGTCCCGATTTCACTTTGTGATAAAAATCGCTCAAATATTTACCCCTGAAAAAAATTTTGTGAGGAGAATCCCATTTAGAACCCCCCTTTTTCTTTTCCCAAAGGACATGATTATTGCTGTATCTACGCAAATGCCCCCAAAAAATTTAAAAATATGTTCTAGCACGTTAAAATTGTGGGGGAGAAATCATTAAAAGCTAATTTTGTTTTCAAAGGCCTGATTTTTGTGTATATCACGCAAATGCCCCCAAAAAATTATAAATTGATTCTCGCCATTTGTTAAAAATTGTGAGGGAAAATGCACTTAGAAGCCAAAATTTCTGTTTAAAAGGGAACGATTTTTGTGTTCTCACGAAATGCCCCCAAAAAATTTAAATATGATTTCAGCCACTTTTAAAAAATTGTGAGGAAAACTGACTGTTTTGAGCGATTTTTGGCTACGAATCGGGGATGTGATAGTCGGCACCATCGATAAGGTTTTTCGTGTCGTAGTGATCATTCGATGACCATTAAAGTCTAGGGGGAGAGCAAAAAACCCTTCATTTTCCCCCAAACGGGGGCTGGAGAAGGGGAATTAAACCCAAAAAACAGTCAAATGGATACCTGCTAACTTGGCAAAACCTTAGGCTAAAAAGCCAAGAAAAAAAAGTCCACACCATTCACTATCCTGTCTTGTACCACGATGACCCTTAAAAACCTGCATCACCCAAAAATTAAAAAGTCCAAAAGGCAGTTTATTTGACCATCTTTTTACTGAATGGACATTAAATATCCCTGTCGGGAAAACGCAGGGGCCCCTAAAAACCGCAGACCCACGTTTAAAAAGTCGGAAAAAAAGTAGTCTTTGAACCACCATTTTGTTGAAGGGGACATTGAAAAACCCCTGGGCCCGCGATGCCCCTTAAAAAGTTGCCCCAAGATTAAAAAGTCCCGGAAAAGGAGTCTTTCAACCACCATTTTATTTTAAATGGACATTGACTTTTACCTGTCTGGACCGCGTTGACCATTGAACCTGTTGCCCCCCAGTTTAAAAAAGTGGGGAAAAAAGGGTTTTTCAACACATTTTTTTTAAAATGGACATTGACATTGCCCGGGACCGCAGTATGCCCATTAAACCTGTCTGCCCCCCAATTAAAAAGTCCCAGAAAAAGGATTTTTTACCACCATTTTAGTTGTTGGAC
The DNA here is from genome assembly GCA_025379985.1 of Phyllomedusa bahiana. Lineage (NCBI taxonomy): Eukaryota > Metazoa > Chordata > Amphibia > Anura > Hylidae > Phyllomedusa > Phyllomedusa bahiana. The sequence continues at coordinate 9,014 of JAODAL010046524.1, read as the reverse complement.
TTTTACTGCCCCTTTCCGGGGCCCACAGTATGCCCTTTAGCCCTGTCTGACCCCAGATTAAAAAGGCCCGGAAAAAAAAAAGGAGTTTTAAAACCCCCTTTTAGTTGAACTGGACATTGACTAGAACTGTCTTTTCCCAGCAGCCCCAGGGCCGGGTTACAGTGGGTGCGGTTGGGGCCCCAGGCTGGCGTCCCGTCTTATTAACAGGGTTAAAATGCCCTGTGACGCACAAACAAAAATGTCGTGCTGAAGCAGAGCCCGGAAGGGAGTGTGAGAACTCCGCCTTTTCAGTACACAGTAAAGACCTGGGTTCGCTTGCCCTCTATGGTGGGCCAATTGAGCTTCATTTGGGAAAAATATGGGGGTTTAATTTTTGTTCACCAGGTGCCCTTTTGCTTGGCATTCTTTTTTATTTTACTAAGTGCTGGGGGAATTGTCTCTGTACTTTGTTTCTGTCTGCCCCTACCCCTGTCCTTGAATAACTTACTTTGGCAAGTTTTCTGTACTTCCCTTGTCAATTCAGGGGATTTTTTTACCAGCTTTTTGTACAGCATTTTTTTTAGTAGTTTAATTCTAGAAAAAAATTTTTAAAATTTGGTGGAACCCACATGTCTTTGTTTCTCTTTTTTTTTATTATAAATGGGTTGTCTAAATACGGGGTTTGATAGCTTTTTAAAAAAAAGTCATTTTGAAAAAAATTATGTGTCCATTAACAGTGCCCTACCTTTTCCCTGTTTTTGACAGCCCTCACCCTGAGCCACTCTTGACAATTGTGAAAAAAAAAGTTGTTAAAAAACAACTTTTTTTTATAATGGCCCTGTAGTTAGTGCAGTACAGCAAAATGCCCCAAAATTAAAAAAATGACCCTGACCCACTTTGGACAATTGTGAATAACTAATGTCTGTTAGTAAAAAATTTTTTTTTATAATAGGTCCTGTAGTATAGTGCATGTCCGCAAAATGCCCCAAAATTCAAGGCATGACCTTTGAGCCACTTTGGAAAATTGTGAAGAACAAATGTCTGTTAGAAACAAATTTTTTTAATGGACCTGTGTATGTGCATGTCAAGCAAAATCCCCCAAAAAAATTTGAAAACAGCCCCAGACCCACTTTTGACAATTGTAAAAGAAAAAAAGTTTTTTTGGAAAACAAATTTTTTAGATGGCCTGTAGTATTGCGCATTTCAAAGAGCATGACCAAAAAAATTATAAAAAGACTTTCAGCCACTGTTAAAAATTTGAGGGAGAAATGCACTTAAAAAGCAATTTCTGTTCCAAAGGAAATTGTTACCTTTTTTCACAGCAAATCCCCCCAAAAAATTATAAATATGACTTCTCACCCCATGTTAAAAATTGGAGGGAAATCCAATTAAAAGCCAATTCGTTCCAAAGGCCATATTTATTGCTGTTTTCCCAGCAACAGCCCCAAAAAAATTATAATTACTTCTCGCCACTGTTAAAAATTTGTGAGGAACATGACCCAAAACCATTGAAAATGCGAAAAATTCTAAAGATGAAGGAGTAAATGGTTTGGGTTTTTGTCATGAAACCTTGGTGCTTTTACAGTTTCTACAGCAAAACCAGAAAAAGAACTGTTGGGAACTGAGAAAAAAAATTGCAGTAAGAATGATCATTTTAAAAAAATTTTTCAAGAGGCCATTTTTGTTTGGAGAGGAATGTGAAGTAGACCCGAATAAACGGTGACCCCGGCAATTGGGGACAAATCATCAGAGATCATGCCTGATTCATCTTGATGAAAGTCAAAAGATACATTTTCTGTGGGAAAACGGATGCGTTTGTCTGTATGACTCCTCGGTGTGCTGAAAAGGGCTGCTCAGTATGACGCTGGCTGTGGGGAGGACAACACCTCTATGGCTTTGGGGAGCCAGCTCGGGGCCTTCGTCCATTTTGGATACCCCCAAGTATATTGGGGCCGGGGAAAAATACAAAAAAAATCGGGTTTAGACGCAGATAGTCGTGCAATGTTTTAAATGGTTCTGGGTGTTGTATGTGTGCCCTGCATTTCATGCGTTGGTGAGGTGGTAATAAAGATTGCCAGAGGGCCCCTTAGGCTTTCCCCTTGCTGTGTGTGTGCGATATGGTATGGACTTTCTATGTTCAGTGCTGTTTGTTCCCCATGCATTTGAGGAAAGTGAAGGCAGACGCAACAGATGTCTAGTTGATCAATCAGCAAGGTCTCCATTTCCCGCATTTTTCTTCTATTTGGGTGGGTGGAAAAAAAAGTGCGAGTTTTTTTTTGTACCCGGGGGTCCAGGAGGGTGGCCCCAGTAAAAAGTTGTTTAATTTTTTATGGCCTTAATGCGAGGTCATTTGGGGGAAATGGAGCATCCAAGCATCATTGAGGTGGTGCCCTTTATTTCCAAGCTTGGGTGGGGGCACTAGCAAATGTTTTTCCTTTCTCCTCCCCCCAAATTGTGCCAACTCTTTCCAAGGCAGGGAGTCGGGAGCATTGGTGGGTTTGGGGTACTTCCTCCCCCTTTCCTCCTCCTCCCTCGCTGCCCCCGGGACAGTTACACAGCCCCGATTGCCCGAGATTTGACCCCGAGAGCTGTGGCCACCCTTTCACTCGGTTGGGCCCCGAACCATGCTAATGAAAAACCGAAAAAAATTTAGAACTGTAGGCCTTGTGGATTCGGGAGGGGAAAGGCTCTGTGTCCCCATCTGTGCTCCCCTCCTCCTCTTTGGGAGGGCCCGATGTTTCGAGTGCCAACGATCGTTCCGACTAAGTCACCACAAAGTCTGTGACGGGCATGTCCGCCTGCCATTTGGTGGTTTTTAAAACTGGCAAAGGTGGGGAGACTCTTTACCCGCCCCCTCTCGGTGGTCAACACCCCCAGGCGCGCACGTTGTCAGGCTGGTCACTTCGTATGCGTAATGGCATTGCGGCCTCCCAAATCGCTGGGGGGGAAATTAATGTTGCCCGTCAAAAATGGAGGTTTATGGGGAGGCCGAGTGATGTAAACGCGCCAGGGGGAGAAGCAGGGTGCGAAGGCGGACATGGAACTAGACTGACCTTCTTCGAGGGGTCCAGACCCCGGGGGCGCTTTAGAAATTTTTGGACGAGAGTTATACATGTGCCAGGCAAAGGGTGTGCCCAGCTACGATCTTAAAGGGCGGCCCGCGTTTTTTGGGTTTCCACACCCCCTTGCCCGGGGGGACAGGTTTTGTCACCCCAGCCCGCGTCGGTCTCGTTGCGGGAGCCGTCCAAGCTCCTGACCTGTGTGGGGCGGTCCCAAGGGGCAGATTTTTTCAAAAAAGGCCGGTTTCTCTGGGCCCGTGATGCCCGAGGGCCCTGGGGAAAGAGCCCTGCACCCTCTGCGGTTTTGAAGACGTGCGCGTGCCCGGAGCCAACGTCACCCCCAGAGACATAACCCCGTTCACCCCGTGAGCTGTCACGAGATTTAGCGGCCCTTTGGGGTGCTTTTGTCCATGTGTCGGTGGTAGATGGACTTTTGGAACGTGGACAACGCGCTTGAAATTTTAGATGCACTGGTGGTCAGGGGGAAGGGACGGCTTTTCTGGGGAAAGAAATGCCTGCTGGCATTGGTTTGGGGGAGGCAAGGCCATGACGTGGCGGAACCCCCCTGTGTCCCAGACGGAAAGGCAATATTTCCAATTTTCAAAAGCCCCGGAATGCTGACTTCAGGTTTGGCTTTGGGATGGTTTGGGGAAAAAGTTTCTTTGCTCCAAACCCGGGGAAAAAAAGGTGGCTGCTAGGGGTGGCGCGTACGGCGGGAGGTCGTCAAATGGCGGAAGGGAAGGGGTTGGTTTGGGGTTTTGGTGGGCTGGTGGTATGGGCGCGGTGGAGGTGAAGGGAAGTGTCCCTTTTTCTGATCTGAGAGTATGGGCAGTGAGGAAGTTGGTGGTGGCGGAGGAGGGGAGGGGGAAAGAGGGTTGACGTGGTTGGGGCCCCGGGGGGGGCTGGCTTTTTTGGCCAAGTTTGCCCCCATTTACTCAGCATTGGTGCATGTGACTAGACATGTTGGTGGTGGTTACCACTTAAAGGGTTTTTGCCCTATTATGCGTTTACGGCAAAAGGGGGCATGACATGCTGGGTGAATCAGAGGCTTGCTCAAGAAGGTCAGGTTGAGAGGTCCTGGCCCTTTTTTGAGGGCGATAAGAAAGTAGGGGGGTTTTGCACTGACCGTGGCTGGCGGAATTTTTTAGCGGACTTCTGCCCCGGCCCCCCTCCCTTTTTGAGGCGGGACCCGTATTGAAAACTCCCCCATCGTCTTCCCCCCGTCCACGGGAGGAAGCGCTCGAACCCAAATTCTGCGGAAAAAGACCACGAGGGATCCGCAATGTGTCATCACCATCATCATAAAACACAGGTGATTTGGTCTTCCTGACTTTCTCCACCCGAAGTGCGGGCTAAAGCAAGGGGCAAAAAAGGCTTTGCCGATCCCCGGGGGATTCTTGCCGATTGCCCCCGATTCCTTTCCCCCTTGATGGATCAGAAAACGGGGTGTCAGAGCAGACAAAATCATCCTTTTTGGCCCTCTTGATTTTTAACATGTTCTAAACCCCAACTGCATTTTGTCAGCAAAGGGGTCTTCAGAAAATGGTTTTATCCACAGTGGGGGGTTTCACGAGTTGACATTTGGGCTGCCCTTGTTTATGTTGGTTTGGGTGCTGATGGGTGTGATTTAAAGACATTTGTGGCCATGACTGGGGGGACGAGGGGTAAGGGCTGTGGATGCAGGTTCCTTAAACCCCTGAAGAACAGATTGGCGACGTGTTCGTTACTGAGATTCACAGGGGCCCCGGGCCCGCGTGCAGGCCCGACCGGGGCCTGCCCAAATGACGATCCGCTGGAAAGCGGTTGCCCCCGCATGGAAAGAGCAAACCCTTTTCTGTTCCCCTACCTCGCTTAACCAAACCCGAATTTTTGTCCATGTTAGAAAAAATAAAAATTTGAGAAGGTTGGGAAAAGTTTGGAAAATCTTTTTTTAAAAGATGGCAAATAAGCTATTCTAAAATTTCCCCCAAAAACCCAAAAAAAAATTGTGGATTGAAAAATTTTAAATGCTTGGTACCTTTTATTTTAAAAAAGTTGATGGGCCAAAAATGAAAAAAAAAACCCGTCGAAATGTATACGGGGTAATTTTAAACGGGATTTTTGGCACCTATCAATTCACCTTGGGGCTTCAAAATTGCTGTTTTTTCAAAATTTTAAATGCAAAGTGCTCTATCAACAAAGCTTGACTGGACCAAAAGTGGGAAAAAAAAAACCCGGCCCGAAAAAGTATACGGATAATAAAATTTTATTTTTGGGGACCTATAAAATTGACCTGTGGTGGCTACAAAATTGCTGTATTCAAATTTAAGTGCTAGGTACCTCTATCAACAAAGTTGATGACCAAAAAATGAAAAAAAAAAACCTGTCTGAATTTTAAACGGATAATAAATGGGATTTTTTGGGACCTTTCATTTTAATGTGGGGGACTTAAAAAAAAAATTTCTGTTTTTCAAATTTAAATGCAAAGTAGCTCTATCAAAAAAAAGTTGGGTGACCCCAAAAATGAAAAAAAAAACCTGTTGAAGGGTTTCGGATAAAAAACAGTAATTTTTTGGGACCTTTTCAATTTAAATGTGGTTTGTGTTGAGGTTTTTTATCGAAAAATTTTAAATGGGCATGGTTTTTTTGGTGATCGAAATTTTTAGTTTATGCGTAATTTTTGGTTTAAAAACTGTGCATATCTATTAAAATCGCGCCTTTTCGGCGCTTCCTTTTAAATTTTTGGGGGCCAGGGAAATCAGATTAAAGGGAAAAGAGCAGGGTGAGATTTTGGGGGGCGAGTCATGCGGGGTGTGTATGGTTGCGATTGGGTGGAAAAATTTTTCATGACTCGTTTTACATAGGAAAAGCGTTTTCCTTTTTCGCCTCAGTGTCTTCAGGTTCAAGGGTAAAGGGCGTGCGCTCTGCCCGTGGCCCAAAAGCTCAGCGAAAATTTTTATATTTCCCCGCAAAGAGAAACCCCCCTAAATTTTTGCTGTGAAACCCCCCCCCAATTTAGTTAGATTTCAGATTGGAAAAAAATTTTATTTTGCTGGGAGAGAAATTTTTTAAAAGGGCATCTAAAGCTGTAAAGTCACGGGGGGAAAGGGGGGGGGTTCCCCCCGGGGGAAACAAGGCAAACTCTATAAAAAAACAATGGATAAAGGTTTACCAAAAATTGTGTAGATATTGCCTGCAATTAGTGTTGAGCGGGTTGCGTTTTGGGTATTTGAGATCGATCGTAGTGATAGTCGGCGCTATCGATAAGGTTTTTTGATAGTGAGATCGATTATTTCCGTTGGGCCAAATTTAAAATTTTGGGAGGGGCAAAACAAACCCTTTTTTATTACAACCAAAAAGGCTGGAGAAACTGAAATTAAAATCCACCAAAAAAATCAAATTTGGGTTTCGTGCTACATTTTTAGGCAACCCAAAATTAGGTTATTTTAAAGGGCCAGAACCTTTCAAATTTACCTGTGGTGAATATAGAAATTTCTGTTTTAAGATTTAGTAGAGCTGCGCAATGAAAAAGTGCGGGTTTTTCAAAAGTCAAAAAAAAAGTAAATGTTTTGTTTTGATTTAATAAAGGTATTTTTTTCACTTTCAATTCACCTGTGGTGAAAAAAAATTGCTGTTTTAAGGGTTTTCGTAGATGCCGGGTCAATGAACAGTGCTGGGTTTGGGAAAAGTCCAAAAAAAACGTAAAATGTGATGTTTTTGTTCGATTTCACGGTATTTTTGGCAACAAAAAAACCCGTGCTGCTACAAGATTGTGGTTTTTTAAAAATTTTAAATGCAAAGGGGGGATATATCAAAAAGTCAAAAGGGTAATGGGTAAAATTGAAACCTATCTGAAAAGAAAACTGATAATAAAAAATGGATTTTGCAGCACAAAAAGACTGCAGTTACTAGAAATGTGTTTATCCAAAAATAAGTTCAGGCTGCCAAAAATCCCGGAAAAAATTTCAATAGCAAACTGTTAATTTAAAAAAGGGTATTCCATAAATGTCTACAACTAAGTCTTGGTGAAATTTATCCAGGTTTTTTATAGATAGAGCTTGTCTTTGTTCGCCCGGGGCCCCCCCCCTCCCCCGCTCCCCCCCGCCGTGAATTTACAGGGGTAGATTTTTTTAAAAATTCTCTAGCTAACTACATAAAATGTTCAAATCTCTAACTACAAATTGGAAGGATCACAGCTAATAGGAGGTTTCTCTGTGAAAATAGACTAATTTCGATGAGCTTTTTGGGCCACAGGCAAGCGCAGGTCCTATCCCTAGAACGCTGAGAGACACTGGGGCAAAAACGGAAAGCTGTTCTATGTAAAAGGGGGGTCATTGTTTTTCCCCAGAAATCGAAAACATACACACCAGTCTGACGTCGCACCCCCAATCTCACCCTGCCTATTCTATAATCCATTTGGGGCCGCCAAAATTACAGGAAGCGCTGAAAAAGGCGCGTTTAATAGATGATCTCAGATTTTAACCCAAAAATATCGCATGATCGGGAAAATTTCGATCACCATAAAAACCTTGCCGATTTAAATTTGTCGAAAAAAATCGCTAAAACCTAAGCAAAATTTTTTATTATTAACATTTGCATTAAATTTTTCCCTGGATTTTGGGGGCAGCCTGAACTTAATTAAGAACACATCTTTCTATAACGCATTTTCTTGTTAGGTCAAAACTCCATTTTTATTTAACTATCATTTAGTATGGGTTTCATTTTAAAATTTTAAACCCCCATTCCCCTTTGTTCTATATCCCCCTTGCACTTAAATCTGAAAACGAAATTTTTAAGCCCACCAAAAGGTGAATTGAAAGGTCAAAAATACATTTATTATCCGAATACATTTCAGATACGTTTTTTGATTTGGCCACTAAGCTTTGTTCATTGACGCAGCTTTCACGTAAATCTTAAAAAGCAATTTTATAGCACCACAGTGAATTTAAAGGGGCAAAAAAAAGGTAATTTTCAAAAAAAAACAGATACGTTTTTTTGACTTTGGCGCACTACAGCTTTTTCATTGACGCACTGCACAAATCTGAAAACGCAATTTTAAATCACCCCAAGGGCATTGAAAGGTGCAAAAAAATACCGTGATTTTACGAAAACATAAAATAGTGTTTTTTGCACTTTTGCCCAGTCCAGATTTGTTGAAGAACACCCTTTCAGTTTTTTTTTAATCCAGCAATTTTGTTTTTTTTTTAGAGGGGTTTTTAAATACTGTGATTTTTCCATCTTTTAAAAAGAACTTTCCAAAATATTCCATACCCTTTTCAAAAATTTTTATATTTCTGAACAGGAGCGAAAGCAGGTGGTAAGCGAGCAAAAGGGGGGGGGCACATGGAAGGAAGAGGGAGGAGAAGGTGCTCCTTTCCGGCTGGGCACAACAGTGCCAGCGGGTCATTTGCAGGGCCGTCAGGCCTTCAACGTGGGTCAGGGGCCCTGTGCACCTCAGTAACGAACGCGTCGCCAAACTTCCTTCAGTGGGGTTTAAAGCAACCGCAACCGCATCTTTCCCCTGTCCTCCCCTCCGGCCAAAATGTCGTCATCGCATCATCAGCATCCGTCCACATGAAGCACCCAAAAGTCAACTCGTGTACCACCATGTGGATAAACCATTTTTCTGAAGACCTCTTTTATGACAAAAGCGGTTGGGGTCAGAAAACATGTTAAAAGATAAGAGGATGATTTAGTCTGCTCTTTACCCCAGTTTTTCTGATGCCCATAGGAGGAAAGGAAGCCGGTCTCGGCAAAAATCCGGGCGGGAACGCCTTGTAGGGCCCCCTTGCTTTTAGCCCCCCAGCTTCGGATGCAGAAAGTCAGGACACCAAGTCACCCGTGTTGATGATGATATGAGACGCATTGCGGACCTCGGGGCTTTTTCCCAAAAGAAATTTCTTGCGGCGTTATAGGGACGGGAGGAAGACGAGGGGGAGGTCAAAGGGGGCCCACCACAAAAAGGGGGAGGGCGGGGGGCCCCCGAAAAAGTTTTCC
>JAODAL010046523.1:0-30845 GCA_025379985.1 Phyllomedusa bahiana | reverse complement strand
AAAAGCGTTAGAGCTGCTTTAAAACTCTCTTAAGTACAAAAAATCTTAAAATCTCTAATCTAACAAGTTGGAAGGATCACAGCTAAGAGTAGAGGTTTCTCTGTGCAGAAATAGACTAATTTCGCGGAGCTGTTTGGCCACAGGCAGAGCGCAGGTCCTAACCCTATGAGACGCGAGAGACACAGAGGCTGAAACAGGAAACGCTGTTCTAAGTAAAACCATGTCATGTGATAGTTCCAGCCAATCGCAACCATACACCACCCAGCCATGACGTCGCACACACATCTCACCCCGCTCTATTCTGTAATCTGATTTGCTGGCCGCCAAAATTACAGGAAGCGCCGAAAAAGGCGCGATCTTAATAGATGATGCTCAGATTTTAACCTTAATTATCGCATGATCTGGAAATTTCGATCACCATAAAAACCTTGCCGATTTCAACTTTGTCGATAAAAATCGCTCAACACTAGTCATTAGCAAATCAGAGGATTTCCCTCAGTATTACAGGGGAACAGGTTTTACTTTCACTTTGTAACTCAGGATAGTCTTATCGTGCTGTGGGACATTCCAACTGTGCAGGAGGAGCTGAGGGCACAGCTGCTTGTACAGGGTGAGTCTCTCACTACATACAGTACAACAGGCACAGCACACTGACGACATAGAGTGACAGAGTTTACCTGTTGCTTCAGTCTCCTCCTCCGTAGCACACAAGCGCCTATATTATACTGCGGCTGGTGTGCACATGATGTAGACTTACAGGTTCCCCCTTGCACAGTGTACTCTCCAAGCTCAGAAACGGTTAGTTTGACACAACTATCAACATAGTGATCCATCAAGCTGTCGTGTGCCCACTTGGCTCAACTTCAGAACTTGCTTAAAGGGACAGCCCTTTTTTAAAACTGAATTACAGGTGAAATGCTTTGACTTTCCTAATGAAGCATAGTTAAGGAATTGTTTGTATTTTAGTCTTCTGTTACTTCATGAGGTTTCTGCAAAGGTGATAAGTACTCTTTAATGCTGGTGTGCACTAATCTCAGACAGATTATGCAAACACAAGTATCTTTCTTAGTTCTTTGTATATGTAAAATGTTGGATAATAAATGGTCATAGTAGATAAATATTGTGGATGTCTGCTTCAATTACAAATGGTTCGCACCTACATCAACCCCTGACATCCTATACATGCATGAGGTGGCTTATAGGCTGCAGGCCTGAAACAACCTGTGGTCTCTGAGTAGAAATGCTGGGAGAGGAAGCCAGTTGCTGTCTGTTCTGCAGTAGTTTTCCACTCTATTTGCAGTGGGGGATACGTTGGGTAGACATTTGAAACTGGTGTGTCATGGCCTGCTTGTAGGAGAGAAAAGCTCAAACTCATTTAACTTATTCAATCTTCACAAGCCCTTCTATGTTAACAAAGGTATTTTAACAAAGGTATTGGGTTGTAAATAAAGATCATAGAATAGAGATTTTACACAAACACTGGTATGCAAACCAGAAGAGTGCCTCACCTTTGTGTATGCCTCTGAATCTATCTATGTTAGCATTTCCCAACTGTTATAAACCCGACTGAAGCTTTAATATAAGTATTGCAAGAAAATGGGAAGTTATAAATGTGAACAAAACAAGGCTATGCTTGTCGTCAAAGGCGGCACTATTCTTCTTCTCAAGACAACAAACACCAGGTCGAAATGTAAACGGATCCAGTTAGGGATATTGGGTACTACATCATGAGGGAAATAAAAAGCATAATATGCCATAAAAACTACTTTTTTTCTGTACACACAATCCATTTATTTTGGACAATTGGTAAAAATTTAAATCATGAACAGTAGATATGTCCCTCTTCAGCAGATACCAAAAATGATTCTACAGCACACACAGGGCCCTCTTAAAATATAAACAAAGATAGACCCAATCTTAATCCAGTATGCATTACACAGGCTAGAACCCCTCTATATACAGAGCTCATACATGCCCCTCTCTATACAATTGCAAGAATAGTGTCCCTTATACAGTATATAATGATCCCTGTAAGAAGTGTAAGGTGGCAACAGCAGGAAGGGTGTACAATGGAGTGTACATCCCGGCCAGGGTCCTGGCATGCACCTTTCAGTGTCCAGACATGTGCCCCCAAGGTAAGGAGCCTTGGGGGAATGAAAGGCCAAAGTTCAATAGGTGTCGACAGTTTAGATTATCGACATATGTTTAACATGTGTAATATGTTAGTATGGCTTCCAGCCATTTCCTGGGTCGGCCTTTCATTGGGAGTGAGCATAGAGCAGGATGGGTGCTTACTCTCCATGGTTCCACTCCGGGATTTCCCTGGAGTATATAAGTCAGCAGGTAAGCTGACTATGTTGGTTACAACCCCTGACTACCTTTAAGTCTTGGGTGGAGACATGCTGGAAAACCAGCAGGGAAAACTTACAGGCTGTCAGTAAGTTGGTCTATGTTAGTTAGAGCCCAGACGGGCAGGCGTTTGTTTTGTTTATGTTTGTGCATGCCTTGCACTTGTATTTCTGTTTGCTGCTAATAAAATACAGAGGCCCTGTATTTTTACACCTGGAATCCATCTCTGTCTCTGCCTGAAAACACGTGAGTCACGATCCCAGAGCCGCTAAAGCTCACACATGGTGGAGGATGCGGGCATTGTAAGGGAGAACATGCTACAGGCCCAGGAAGCCCAGGCCCGGGTTTACAACAGTACCGCAAGAGTCAGGTCTTTTCAGCCCGGGGACAGGGTGCTCGTACTTGTACCAACCGTAGAAAGCAAGTTTCTAGCCAAGTGGCAAGGCCCCTATGAGATCTGTGAACGGGTGAGTGAGGTGAATTACAAGGTTTTCTAGCCAGGGAAAAGAAAACCCTACCAGATCTACCATATTAACCTCATCAAACCCTGGAAGGACCGAGAAAGCCTGGTGGCTGCAAGGGGTGTCAGGGAAGTCCCAAACAAGGAGTTACCCCCCGTCCGTATTGCGGAGTCCTTGTCAGAGGTCCAGAGGCAGGAGGTCAGGGAGTAACTACAGAGGAACCGAGGGGTCTTCTCTGAACTGCCTGGCCGGACAGATGACATTGTCACTGAGCCCGGCAAAAGGTGTGGTTGAGACCATACAGGGTGCCAGAAGCCCAGAGGCAAGCCATTTCAGAAGAAGGTGGGAAAATGCTAGCCCTGGGGGTAATAGAGAAGTCCCAAAGTGGGTGGACAAGCCCCATCATGATTATTCCTAAGCCAGATGGTAGCTTGCGGTTTTGTAATGACTTCCACAAGTTGAATGAAATCTCCAAATTCGATGCCTACCCCATCCAAGGGTCGACGAGCTGATCGAGAGGTTGGGACCAGCGAGGTATATGACCACCTTAGACCTCACCAAAGGGTATTGGCAGGTTCCCCTCACAGAACACCCAAGAGAAAAATGGCATTTTCCCCCCCAAGGGACACTTTCCAGTACGTGGTCCTTCCTTTGGTTTACATGGGGCCCCTGCGCCCTTTCAGAGGCTAATGGCATCATCCGGGCAGCCGCAAAAAAATTTACGCCGCCGAAATACCTGGAGATGTGGTGATCTATAGGGGCCGATTGGATTCCCATCTGGTGAAGGTGCCAGCGGTTCTAGACACGATAGGGGTCGCTGGGCTTACGGCCAATCCAAAGAAATGTGCGATAGGGCTAGAGGAGGCTCGCTACCTCGGCTACAACATCGGCGGAGGGGTCAAAAAACCCCAGGTAGACAAGCTCGAAGCCATTCAGAATTGGTCTCAACCTGTGTCCAAGAAACAGGTTAGAGCCTTCCTTGGCATTGCAGGCTACTACAAGAGGTTTGTACCAGGCTTTGCCACAATAGCTGCCCCTCTCACAGACCTCACCAAAGGAGCAAAATCCACCATAGTAAAGTGGAACCCGGAGGCTGAACAAGCCTTTCTGAAACTCAATGAGGTGCTCTGAAAGAGACCTGTACTGGTTACCCCTGATTTCAGAAGGGAATTCATAGTATAGACGGATGCCTCAGAGGTGGGTTTAGGTGCAGCCCTGTCCAAAGGGTTAATGGGGAAGAGCACCCCGTCGGATACCTCAGCCGAAGCTGTCGGCAGCAGAAAAGAACTAACGTCGATTTTAGAGAGGGAGTGTCTGGCTCTGAAATGGGCAATCGAGTCGCTGAGGTACTATCTAGTGGGGAGGCAATTTAGGGTGATCACTGATCACTCCCGTTGAAATGGATGGCCCAAAACAAAGGGAAGAACGCATGGGTAACCCGGTGGTTCCTGGCTCTTTAGGACTTCAAATTCTGTGTTGAACACCGCCCTGGGTCCCAGCAAGCAAACGCAGATGCCCTTGTCTAGAATACACAGTTTGGGGCACAAAGTGCTCTGCCCCACGGGTCTGAGCAGGGGGGGGGGGGGGGATATGTAAGGTGGCAACAGCAGGAAGGATGTACACTGGAGTGTACATCCTGGCCAGGGTCCTGCCATGCAACTTTCGGTGTCTAGACACATGCCCCCAAGGTAAGGAGCCTTGGGGGAATGAAAGGCCAAAGTTCAATAGGTGTCGACAGTTTAGACTGTCGACATATGTATAGCATGTGTAATATGTTAGTATGGCTTCCAGCCATTTCCTGGGTCGGCCTTTCATTGGGAGTGAGCATAGAGCAGGGTGGGTGCTCCCTCCCCATGGTTCCACTCCGGTATTTCCCTGGAGTATATAAGTCAGCAGGTAAGCTGACTAAGGTGGTTACAACCCCTGACTCCCTTTAAGTTTTGGGGGTGGAGAAATGCTGGAAAAACCCAGCGGGGAAAAAACCTACAGGCTGTCGAAATTTTGGTCCTATTTTGTTGAGCCCAGGGGGGAAGGCGTTTTTTTTTGTTTATGTTTTTTGCATCCCTTGCATTTGTTTTTCCTGTTTGCTGCTAATAAAACAAAGCCCCCTGAAATTTTTAAAACCGGGAAAATCCGTCTCGTCTTTGCCTAAAAAAAGGGGGAGTCAGGGACCCAAGCCGCAAAAGTCACAGCAGTCATTAAAAATAAACCCACTGTGCTAAATTTTTGGAATGGGGAAAATTCAAAATTTTTGGGGAAAAGGGGGGCTTTAAAAAAATTTTAAAAAAAGGTTTGGGTGAGTAGTAACCCCTTTTGCTTTTTAAGATGCTTTACATTTTGGGCATTGTTTTTAACACTCTGAGTGTTCCAAAATAAAAAAACTGAAAAAATGTCGTTTAAAAATTCTTGCTGAATAAATTTTAAAAAAGGGCATTTAATTAGCACATTCCACTACCTTTACCTATCCCCTACTTTTTTCCCTTTTGGGAAACAAAAAGGGGTTTTGCTTATTTTTTCACAAAAAGCTTGGGGATTTAATTTTTTATTTTTGTTAAATAAATAAATAAAGAAGAACTTTGTGTAATTTTTTTTTCTCTGTCATTCAAAAACCCGGGTAAAAGTATTTTGGAGGGGTTTTATAGCTTTGGGGTTGCTTTAAAATTTATTAATAACTTTTTAAAAAAAAGTGATTAAAATTCGGGCTGAGGGTTTTTTAAACTAAAGAAAAAACCCTCCAGCGGAAAGGAAGGGTAAAATCATTCCGTATTTTAAACCCCTTGGAGGGAGTTAAAACAAAATTTTTGGGGGAACCAGGATAAAAAAGCCGAAAAAGGGGACCACGAAAAATAGAATATATTAAATTTATATAGTAACATTCCATCACATGGGGAAAGCCCCGGGGCCCGGGTCCTGGGGGTTTTTTGCTCACTGGTTTCGCCCTTTTGTAAATGGTTTGGCGAAACCAACCCAAAGGCTTCTTTAAATCTGGCCTCACCAGTTTTATTCGGGAAACAGAAAAAGGCACGGGATTTACATTTAAGAAAACAACACAAAAAAACCTTTCGGGCCCGGTTGGCCACTAACTAAATTTTTATACCCCTTTTTGGGCCCCTCAACTCCCCGGGGCCGGGCCCTTTCGCACAGCACTCAAACCCGCTTTTGGCTTGCCAGTCTTTAAATGGTTCCAGCTTCCCCCAAAGGGGGCCTCGGGGGGGAAAGGGGACCCCTTTAAACTTGGCCCCACTGCTGCTCCACTTGCCTTTGCAGCCCACGCCCCCTAAAATTTTCCTGTCGTAGGAGGCCTTTAATAGGTGCTCCCAGTTACCCAAATTTCCGGGGGGGGGAAACCAAAAGACCGGGAAAAGGGGAAAAAACCCCCTTTACCCATCTGCTTTTTTTTTCCCGGGAAAGGGCCCCAGCCCTTAAAGGGCTGAAAAATTAGCCGTGCTGGGGTATAAGGGCCCAGAAACCCTAATGCTCCCTGACCGAAAAAAACCTGGCTTCCCCCCCCCGAACCGGGGCTTGGGGGGAAATTACGCCCCCCTTAGTGGCAAACCCATGGACCCCCTAAGGGGGCACCGTGACAAACCCCCCTCCCCTTTGTTAAAGGGCCCGTGGGGACTTCAACCCTCCCAAAACCCCTTCCCTCCGGGGTCAAAGCCCCTACTTTGGGGCAACATTTCCCAAAATTTTCCTCGGGGCAGGGGAAAAGGGTTTTTCACGTTAAAAAACCCCAGCAAAGGCCCATGGGCCCCGCATTCATCCACAATCGGCGAGGGGGCCGGTCATACCACTTTCTATAGTGGTTCCAAAGCATATGTGCTCTCCAAACCTTGGAAGCCCCCCCCTTGGGGGTCCGCATGCTGACTTTCATAGGGCTACTATTAAACCAAACTATTCATGCTATCATACCTACAAAACCTTTTCTTCCCACAAAAAAGGCCTTTGCATTGCGCCCCGGGGCAGTGTTTTCCCCCTTTTTTTTGGGTTTCAAAAAAAGCCCCCGGGTTTGGACCCACCCCAACCAAAATTTTCATCAGAAGCTGTTAATACACGACTTTCTCAGGTCCCAATAACAGGGCCCCTTTTTGGGGGGAGCCCCTGCCCCCAAACCCTGCTACCACTTTGTCGGAAGGACTATGAGGAAAAAAAAAAAACCCCCCTTTCTTAAACCACAAGTCCGGGGTTAAAATGACCATCCCCCAAGCCCCTTAGGGTCAGCTACATTTCCCAAATTTTTTTGGGGACACTGGGTCTCCCCCCTCTAGGTTACTAGCTGACATCTGGCCTTTCTTATTTGACCACCTTAGGGTGTTTAAACTTCCTTTGGACTAGGACCCAACTGTCCCCCCATAATATGAAATTTAGTAAGTGCAGGGTTCCCACTGCCAACTTTACCTGGCTTTTCCCACTAGTGCAGAGGACACTTTTCCCCTGGTTCACCCCCAACCTGAAATAGGAACTCTTCCCCTAAATTGTTTTTTTTCCCCATGGGGAAAAAACCCAGTACTTTTAAAAAACTCCTAGTCTCCACATACAGGGTAGCGGGAGCCCCCCATACCCAAAGGGTTTCCCTTTTTCCCTTCCGGCAAATGCTTTGGGCCCCGTTTTCAAAACCAAAGAAACCCCTCAATCACCTTTTCCACACCAGAAAAAGACCCGCCCCTGTTTTTAAAAGGGGTGCCCACATTAGCTCCACGGGCAACTGTTTTAAATTTAGCAAAAATTCTTAGGATTGCTATCAACCCCCCGACATACCGCAACTGCACACAATGTGCTTTTTCCACCACAAGCTCTGGGGGCGCACCAAAAACCCTTGAAACTTTAACCTTCACATACATCAGGCCCCTGGGGTAAATGGTACACACTTTTAAATTGACTGGTGTCCATAACAGGAACCCCTCACCTTGCTATTTGGAATTGCTTCCCCTATGCCCTCTAGGGGCCCATTTAACTAATCCCCCCCTGCTGCTCTCCCTGCAGCCCTTGTTTCCCATTTATATTTTTCAAAAACGGGGGGCCCTCCTGCTTTAGCATTTCTTCACATTTGGCCATTATTTGCACCCTGCACCCCCTCTACCCTGTTTGGGGGTTCAACCAGGGCCCCCAGTAACGGGGGTTAACTTTGTGCTACAGCTAACCCCCCCCCTGCCAGATGTGGGGGAACGGGGCAAGGGAGAAAAACCCCATTATTTAACAATTATTGGGCATTTCAATTGCACCATTTGCATGAAAGGGAACCAAGCCCTTCGGGATCTCCCAAATTTCCCCCTGCTCTCGGATTTCTTTGGCTTGTCAGCATTTTTGGGGCCTCTGTCTAGCCCAGCCAACCCTTTTAAATATTTTCCTGCATATGACTACATCCCATTGCCCAAAACCCAAAACCCCACTGGGGCTTTTCTTACCAGATTTGTTTTCGGGGCTCAGTCTGGATCGTTTCCTGCTAAATGTCCTTTTTTTAAGCCTTGGGGGGGGGGCTCCTTTAAACCTGAAGCTCCGGGGCCCTTCCCAGCTGTGACCTTTCGGGCCCTTTTTTCCTGAAGGGGCAGTCAGGAGCACACCCCCTCCACTCCGTGGCACCCCCCAAAAGGGGGCCCCCTTCGGCGGACAGTGGGCAGCAGGCTTTGCTGAATTTAAACGGGTTGCCCACAGAAAACGGCAGCACGCAAAATCCTTCAGCAAAAACCATCTCCCCCCTGAAGGGGGCCCGCCTTCTTTGACGGACAATTTTGGCCCCTCCCCCGGGGACCCCCCCTTCAGGGCACTTGTCCACCTGTAGGAAATCCGTCACCCCCACTCAGGTTGTTATGCTTGGCATCTGATTCTCCGCTTGGACCTGCCCCTCCAGAAAGCAAGGCTGCTTGGGTTTGTGGTAAGTCCACCATCGAAAAACTGTGACTCTTGTTAATCATGGTTTTAGTTTTTTCTGTGTGTTCCAAATTGTGCCGGAGCTGTCTGTTCCCTCCCATTTTTTGGCAGTCAGCTGCTTATTTTTGTTGTGTAAACCTGCTCAATGGGCAATCAGCCCCTTTCCATGGCAAAATGAAGAAAATGTCAGCTTCGGGCACCAAAGCCCTTTTTCAAAAACAAAACGGCTCTGAGACTAGGGTTTTTGCCCCCAAAACTGTTTTCCCCAAAAGACATTTTCCCCTTTGAAACTGAGGCACCCTTTCCCCCCCAACAGGAAACAGTCTGTATAGGGGTTTTTGTTTCTTCAAAACACGCTTCAAAACACCTTTGCTTTCCCCAGGGCTAAATTTCAGCGGTCCTATGTGGGACTGCACCAGTCCAAATGCAAACTGCTTTTTTTTCTGCCCCCCCAAACTTTGGCACAGTCATTATGGAAAATCCTTCCCCTTTTAAATTTCCCAAAAATGCCCACGGCCCTTCCCCCACCTTATTTTAAAACCCATTTCCCACCACATTTGGCGGGCCCGCCTGGGCCTTCCTGGGGTATTTTGCTAAACGGGATCCCCCGTCTTTTTGTAAAGGGGATGGCCCCCCCCGACACCGGGCTTTTTTTTAAAATCTGGCCTAGCCAGTTTTAATTCACCCGCAAAAAAAGGCAAAAATTTGTACCCCAAGAAAAAAAACACAAAAAAAACCTCAGGCCTTTCTGGCCACAAACCCCCCAAATTATACTCGTTTGGGCCCCTCAAAAAAAAAAAGGGCTCTTGTGCCTATGCAAACCCAACCCACAAACCGGTTTGCTTGCCAGTCCCCTACGGGTTCCCGGCTTCTCCAAGCCTCTGGGGGCCAGACCCCTTAAACCTTGGCCCCAAACTGCTGCTCCATTTTGCCATTCGGGAAAAAAGCCCCCTTGACTCCTGTCGTAGGGGGCCCCTTTAAATAGGTGCTCCAGATGCCCCCAAATTTTAATTTGGGCTGGAACCGGGGAAGACCTGGAACTTTGGGAACAAACCACCCCACCCATCTGCAAGTTGACCCGGGGGGAAGGCCACCCCCTTAAATTTGGGTTTAAACATTGGGGGGGTGCTGGGAAAAAAGGGTCAGCACCAAAAAGGGCGGGCTGACCGACAAACCCTGGCTTCCCCCAAACCTGGGGCCCAAGGTTTCCGGTGGAAAACGTACGCCACCAAGGGAAAACCATGCAAACCACCAAAGGGTCGCACCGTGACTAAAATAAAATTATATATATATAATATCCCCAAAACCGGGGTTAAAGGAACCATTGTCTGAAACAAAAGCCCTTGGGTGGATTCTATGGTATTTTTAAATAGAGGGTTTAACTTTTTTATAATACGGGTTGTGATAAAATTAGGGGGACTAAAGGGAAAAAGGATCTTTTAAATTTAACCCCGGGCCCCTTTCTGCATTTTGGATTTGGCCAATTGGCCACTAAAAGGGCCCAATTTCAACAAAAATGGGCATCAAATTTTTTGGGGGGATTTAGGGGGCCAAAAATAAAGACCCAAAGCCTTCCAAATTACTAATTAAATTACATCCTGCTGGGGGGGCGTATTATGCCCCAAAATTGTTTATCAAAAAAAACAAAGACTTCCGTCTGAAAAAAGCAAGCCCCCCAAAAAAGGGCCTGCAGATGGAAAATATGTAGCAAAGCAAAAGTTTTTTTTTTTTTTTTAAATAGTAATGCAAAATGTAAACTATATAAATTTGGTATCAATGGAATTGTACTGAACTACTGAATACAGATAAAATGAAACCCTCCAAAAATAGCACAATCGCATTTCTTTTTAACCTATCAGCTGTCAAAGAATTTTGTTTTGGTTTCACGGCACATTACATGATATGGTAAATCGAAGCATTTAAAAGTACAACTTGTTTGGCAGAAAAACATTCCCTAATATTGCTATGTAGACTCCTACAGGCGAGAAAAAGCAATTAATCTCTGTGGTGGGAAGCATCAATGACATGTTATCTCCATTATTTGGGTCAGTATAATTCTGGAGTAATTAATGATAGTTTTCTTCTGGTTTTACTATAATTATAAAATAAAAACCCTTGTAAAACCATTTCCTGTGGCCAATCACTTCTAAACTGAAACTTAATTTTACTGATATAAATCTGAGCTATATGCAATTAAGAAGCTTTTTGATTACTTTTATTAATTATTTTTTTTTATTTAGGGAAGGTTGAATGACCCCCCAAAAATTCTGACATTTGGTACTTTTTTTTCCTACGCATTCACAATGCAGTTTTTTCTTATTTTTTTTTTTTTTTTTTGTGCTCCAAATGTACTGCTATATATGGTTAATATAGCCATCTTTTTTAAACTCATGTAGAATAGGAGTGTTTCCTTGAAAAAAAACAAAGGGGAAGATTTACTTAGACCACTGTTTCACTTGTCAGTCTAAGAAATAAGACTGCAGGAGAAAGATACATCATATTTATTAAGAGATTAATACATTTGTTGCCTCTATGACTGTCCTTGCACTGCAAATTTATCACAGCAAAGTGCTGGTATAGCCTTCTACTGTGAAAATATTTTTACTTTTTCAATAAAAATGATGGCAAATATGTTGGATAGGGGTAGGGCACACTTCCATATATGTCTCACTGACTTTTAGTTTTTCACAGATACAGATACATTATGCATCAGGGAATTTTTTTATCTGTACAAAGACTTTAGATTCAGATTTGAGCTGTATTCTACTTTATACTTAGTCTCAGGTTTAAAAGGGTTTTCCCATGTGGTTGTTTCCCATACCCTACTCTTCAAAGCCACTTTCAGCCTCCTACATCCTGTCCAGGCTGGTTATAAAGCAGTGAGGGACATTTCAACTATGCTTCCTACCTACCTGTTAGTGGGATTTAACAGCAGTGTTCAAGGCTACAGAGCTCTAAAGAGTTAGAGTTTGTCAGGACGAAACATAAACAAACTAATTTGCTGCTGATAAAACATGGCAGGGAGTGACATCACTATCCTGGCCAGGGCTGCTAGAGTAGAGAAAGGTGGTCGGCAGCCCAGGAAACCTTCTGGAAACAAGCAGGAGATAAGAACTGTTCAAGCTCCAAAAGGAATCCAGATTAAAAATGCTCTGTATATAATAGTCATTATTTTACCTTTGCTTACGTGTTTAAAGCTAATCAATGTGGTGCGAATATAGTGCACAGGAGTGCACACACAGATACATACATAGTTTGTAAGGCCTAAAAAAGACAGACATCCATCTAGTTTAGCCTATTTTTCTAAAGTGTTGATCCAGAAGAAGGCAAAAACCGCCATGAGGTAAAAGCCCATTGTCCTCATTTTAGGGAAAAAAAATTCCTTTCCGACTCCAATCTGGCAATCAGAATAAATCCTTGGATCAACAATCCTTCTCCAGAATCCTAGTCACTATAACTTGTTATATTATTACACTCTAGAAATGTATCCAGACCCTTTTTGAACTCTGTCAGTGAATTCACCATGACAAGTTTACAATGGTTACGTATGGCCAGAATTATTTTAGGTCCCCCCAACTATTATTCTGAAAGTTCTTACTTGCTGTTCACTGTTCAAGTGTTCAAGTTATTTGTGATATTCAGTTCAGCAACCGAGTGGTACAACCCTGGAGTGATGCTAGCTAAGTCCAGATACAACTTCCATACCTCTTCTTCCTAAGTCTTTGTACGTCTTTGTGCTCTTCCTATCTTCAAACCAAAGGCCAAAATTAATTGAGTAGTGTGTTCTAGAGTGTAATTTTGGCCTTTGGTTTGATTTATGCTTTGTTCAGTATAAACTTTGTTTACAAGGTGCATATAAATAAATAGCAAAGTCTTGTTGTTAATTCTATATACCAAGAGTTAATATGTGGTAAATGCTTGAGACAACAGTGGTTATGTAGGCAACTAGGGTGTGGCCAACGTTATTTTAGGTCCCCCCAACTATTATTCGGAAAGTTCTAAGTTGCTGTTCACTGTTCAAGTCAGTTGTGTTATTCATTTCAGCAACCGAGTGGTACAACCCTGGAGTGATGCTAGCTAAGTCCAGAGACAACTTCCCTACCTCTTCGTTCTAAGTCTAAGAAAGGACCTATAGGCCAGAGATGTCTAAGAGGAGGGAGAACCAGAAAGTATCTAGAGTGGAGACCTATATAGTGGAAGAACAAGAGGAAAAAGAAGGTGGAGCTAGAACCCTCATAATCAGTTGATGTCTTGCAGTCTACAGCTTTGTTCAACCCACCAGTATTAAAGAAGTTTCCAGATCACTAAAGACAAGCAAGTAAGCTGCTGTGGAGAAATAGTTATGTCTGGATCCTAGAACTTGGGACCATCTTTGCTACAGGCCCCCGTGTGGGCTGTAATGTGTTTCCTGAAAAGGATTTTACTTGAGTATAACAACTAGTGTGGATTAAACAATCTGTTTTGCATTGCACCGCTCAGCCTTCTGTCTCTTACTCTGCACCAACATGAAGGACACTTCAACCACCATCAGGGCAAGTAGGATAATTTCCAGTGTGTATCCCGGTGGAAAACCATGGAGGAACAACATTTATTCTTGTATCCACAGACCCCCCTATTCACTGTGTTGTTCCTATGGTAGCATGAGAGGTTTGGGTGAAAGCCGCCGTGACAACTTTGGGGGGACATGATTAATTTATATATTTATATAAATGGTCCCTGCAAAAAGTATGTGGAAAAATTATTTCAAGTAAAGCCCCCTCAAAATACAAGGGGACATTCCCTTCGACTAGACAAAAAAGGATTCAATCTCCAGAGGAGAAAGGCGTTCTTCACTGTAAGAACTGTGAATCTGTGGAATAGCCTGCCCGAGGAGCTGGTCACCGCAGGAACTGTAGAGCGTTTCAAGATAGTCTTAGATACCTACCTGGAACTAAAGAATATTAATGCGTATGTAGCTATGTAAAATTCTGGATCCTGGCTGGTGGAGGCTCTGGGGTCAGAGATAGGGTCTCCACTGGAGCAGATTGGTTCTTGCCTTATGGGTTTCAGGGCATTAAGCAGTGGTGAGGCTGGGCTTAATGTCCTTGTCTCTCTCCCTTCACCCACATTTTCCCCACCCTTGGTTGAACTTGATGGACACATGTCTTTTTTCAACCGTACTAACTATGTAACTACAACTTACTACATCGCCAATACTCTCCTCTGATACCTGTGGGTCACTACAAGAATACCCCTTTAACAACTGTTAAATGGATGTGGCTTTCTTATACACTCGTGATTCGCTACATAGTCCATATTCAAGTGCTTTTGTAAGCATAAACTTTCATAAATTCTGTTTTCACATCCCATGTAGTCAGAGGTAGCAACCAGACAGGCGGCCGGCCGCACAGCTGCTACCTCTGACTACACGGGATGTAAAAACAGACTTTACGAGAGTTTATGCTAACAAAAGCGCTTGAATATGGACTATGCGGCGAATCACAAGTATTATTGATCTGTACATGTCACATTGGTGAAATATAATAAATTCTTGAAATAATTATTTGATAACGCTGGTACACTGTGTTGTGAAAGATTTAGTGTTGGCATAGGGGTAAAGAGGAGCCCTAGTACACAGTGTGGATTGAAGATGTTATGGGGGACATGTATGAAGATCGGCGTGTCGAAGCGTTTTTCTCCGTGAAAATTGCGCCTGATGTATGTTGGCGCCGAAGTGCGCACATACATGCGGGGTAAACTTCGATGCCTCCAGCAGACAGACCGCATTGACATAGGTCTGCCTGTCTGAGCTTTAATGCGCCTTACTTTTCCGACCCGCATTCATACATGCGTCAGTGTTATCGAATGTGGTGCGTCCCGCCCCAGAACGCCCACAGCACGCCGTTTCATGTTAGGCACATTAGAAAGTGTCGAACCTTGCGCCTAATGCGCCTAATACATAGGGGAGGTGCGTCCAACAGTGGAGAAGGCATAGAGAGGCGCATTATATGCCAGAAAACAAACGTAAACTCCGATCATACATGTCCCCATATGTGTTAACCTGCCAGTTTATGGTGTTTTGTGGCTTTCTTATACACTAGCATTTGACTAGCAGTTTGTATATATAATGGTAGCCTTTCTATTTATTTGTTTAACTACTTATTATCTCTTTAATCCTATCATGACATTGTAATCTAGGGTAATCTTATGAAATCATGTTTCAGTAAAGAGTATTGTTTTACTCTTTGGTATATTTGGTGTACATCACTGATTTTCCTAGGAGTTATTTAATGTTTTAATGATTTGACAAATTAGGACAACACAAAAATTTATGTTTAGTAATTAGTTTTTGAGCTCAGGAGAGAAATGCTCTTTAAAAATGTACATCGCAGACTGTATATTACTTTGCATGTCTGAGCCTTTATTGTAGCATCTCTAGCATCTGTTCATGGTTTGGTTTCATGGAATTAATTGCCTTTTAGGAAAACATTTCAGACTTTTTTGAGTTTTCCAGTTCAAAGCCAGAAGTTGCTTCCAAGTTTTTGCAATTGACATCTGACTCCTCTTTGTGAAATAACATACAAGAAATAGTAGCAAGGATGCAGTAGCTTAACATCTTAACGACAATCAAGAAATGTTTGTTTAGACATACTCTACAATAAGGAACAGAGTCATAAAAAAGAAGAGTCCCCCCAAACTCCCTTAAGTTTTTGATTTCTTTTCATTTGTAAGATGCAATAGGGCGTGTTAAATATGCCTCGGCTAATTTGCCTTGATTTAAATTAGATTTACTTGAATAAGTAGCTGCCACATAGTTAGTTTTCTCAATTTGATAGCTTCCATAAAACCATCTTTGATTTACATAAGCATCCATAGCTGCAGCTTTCAAAAAGCAAAATAAAACACTTTATATGAATGTTCAATTTAAAATTACATCATGATTTTCAGGAAACTAAGTAAAATATATCCATGTTTTGCATAATATTCCATCACTGATTCTACTGTATTTATTTTAATTTGTTTCACTGTTACAGAAATATTGAGGACTTGAGCCTATAACATTATATTTTTTTAAGTTATGGTATGTAAATTTTACATCCTCATAAAGACTTTTTAATTGAATAGCATTAAAATGTAGGAATAAATCTCTAGCAAGATAAACTGGCAGCTAATTTGTTTATATAACCACAGCATGCTAATGACCAGATGTGATCTCTCAGTTTTGTAAATGAGAATAATTTGAGATTGGTCTGAAGTTTAGGTACATTTTAATTTTACTGAGCTAATTTCTATTGGTATGTATAATAAATTCGGCCCTTGTGATGTACACGATTTTTGCTGAACCAAGAAAAAAATTGTGACTTTAATTACATAATTTCATGTATCTACTCACAAAAAATAAGGTATATTTTGCTTTTGATTGAAATTTCAGAATCAACATAAAATTTCTTGATTTTTTTTTAAATGAACTAAAGTAGACAATCTCTTAACTTTAGAATGCACATGTCCAACTGTTCAATGTTTTAGTTACAGCAAGCCTAGGTGTCAACTGGCTATCAGATTCTTGTATTGCCAGATAATTCAGTGGTTTATTATTTATCATATACCTTGTGGAGTGAGTAACATAGATAAAACACCATTTTTGATTACTTATCATACTTTAGCCAATTGGTGGACATTTTCCATCCAATTAGTCAATACACTTCAAATCTCACTTTAATTTGTTACAATCTCAGTCCACTCTTTAAGTATATTTAATTCTGACTAACTGGTTAGTTGCCCTCATAGGCTATGTCCACACTGCACAGGATTATGATCGTATCTCCGGCGCTTTTCGTTTTTTAAAAGCGCCGCAGATACGATCGTCAGTGTGGTGCCATAGACGGCAATAGAAAAGACGAGTTGCTGTCTACACAGCTCGTCTTTTCTCTGCCCGTCTTTCGGCAGCGGCGTATTATACAACACGTTGTATAATAAGCCGGTGCTTCTCGTCTTCTTGACATCTTCCCATACAATGCTATTGTATGGGGGACGTCGGGAAAACGAGAGCGGCCGCGGCTTTTGCACAGAGCGTGACAAAAGCCGCGGTCCTGCATCAGAGAGAGAACGGCCGCTTTTGGGGCAGTTTTTTCTCTGATGCAGTGTAGACATAGCCATAAGTTTATCCTTATCAGTTTTAAACATATGAACTCTCAAAAAACGTCTAACTTAATAGTTTTGCTATGTCATTAAAGTTAGCAGTTATCCCTTCACCATCTTCTCACAGCATGATTAAAACATGTTATCAATATGTAAAACACCATTTTATATATATGTCAAGTTTAAATATAACGAAAGTTGTTCAGAGTTAACTCATTAAGGACCCGGTGTTTTTTTTGTTGTTGACATGTTCGTTTTTCCCTCCTCGCCTTCCCAGAGCCATAACTTTTTTTATTTTTCCACCTACATAGACTTATGAGTAGTGTTGAGCGATTATTATCGACAAAGTTGAAATAGGCACAGTTTTTATGGTGATCGGATTTTTTAGATCATGCGATAATTTAGGTTAAAATCTGTGCATCATCTATTAAGATCGCGCCATTTTCGGTGCTTCCTGTAATTTTGGCGGCCAGCAAATCAGATTACAGAATAGAGCAGGGTGAGATGTGTGTGCGACGTCATGACTGGGATGTGTATGGTTGCGATTGGCTGGAAAAATCACATGAACTCGTTTTACATAGAACAGCGTTTCCTGTTCAGCTTCAGTGTCTCTCAGCGTCTCAGAGCAGAAGGACGTGCGCTCTGCTTGTGTCCAAACAGCTCAGCGAAATTATTATATTTCTTCACAGAGAAACCTCTACTATTAGCTGTGATCCTTACAATTTAGTTAGATTAGAGATTGGAAGATTTTATATAGTTAGGTAGAGAATTTTAAAGGAGCATCTACCGCTGTAAAGTCATGGGGGGGGAGTGGAGGGGGGGCCCCCGCGGGCGAACACAGACAAGCTCTATAAAGAATACTGGATAAAGTTCACCAAAACTTAGTGTAGACATTGCAATAGCTTTATTATTAACAGTTTTCTATTGAAATATTTCCTGGATATTGGGCAGCCTGAACTTATAGGATACACATCTTTTCTAGTAACTGCAGGTCTCTTTGTTAGGTGCAAAACTCCACTTTTATTATCAGTATACATTTCAGATAGGTGTTCATTTTCAATTTTGCCCATTCCACCTTTGTTGATAAATCCACCTTGTACTTAAATTAGAATCCAGCAAGTCAGCACAGGTTGATAGGTGCCAAAAATACCTTATAATATCCGAATAAATTTCAGATACGTGTTTTTTGACTTTGGTGCACTACAGCTTTGTCATTGAGGCACCTTGCACTTAAATGTGAATACTGCAATTTTTATTCTCAGTTCCCAACAGTTCATTTTGCTGGTTTTGCTGTGAGGAGACTGTAAAAGACACCAAGGTTTCATGACAAAACCATATTCCATTTACTCACTTCATCTTTAGAATTTTTCGCATTGTCAATGGTTTTGGGGTCATGTTGCCTCACAATTTTTA
The DNA here is from genome assembly GCA_025379985.1 of Phyllomedusa bahiana. Taxonomy (NCBI): domain Eukaryota; kingdom Metazoa; phylum Chordata; class Amphibia; order Anura; family Hylidae; genus Phyllomedusa; species Phyllomedusa bahiana. The sequence goes on along the minus strand of JAODAL010046523.1, from coordinate 12,636 downwards.
ACAGTGGCTGAGAAGTCATATTTATAATTTTTTGGGGGTCATTGTGCTGTGAGATACAGCAATAATCATGGTCCTTTGGAACAGAAATGTGGCTTTTAAGTGGCATTTCTCCCTCACAATTTTTAACAGTGGCTGAGAAGTCATATTTATAATTTTTTGGGTCATGCTGCTTTGAAATGCAGCAATACTACAGGTCCTATTCTAAAAATTTTTGTTTCTAATAGACATTTGTTCTTCACAATTGTCAAAAGTGGCTCATGGGTCATGTTTTGAATTTTTGGGGGCATTTTGCTGTGACATGCAGCTATAATACAGGTCCTATTATAAAAAAATTTGTTTCTAACAGACATTTGTTCTTCACAATTGTCCAAAGTGGCTCAAGGGTCATGCTTTGAATTTTTGGAGGCATTTTGCTGTGACATGCAGCTATACTACAGGTCCTATTATAAAAAAAATGTTGTTTCTAACAGACATTTGTTCTTCACAATTGTCCAAAGTGGCTCATGGGTCATGTTTTGAATTTTTGGGGGCATTTTGCTGTGACATGCAGCTATTATACAGGTCCTATTATAAAAAATGTTGTTTCTAACAGACATTTGTTCTTCACAATTGTCAAGATGACTCAAGGGTGATGGTGCTGTCAGAAACAGGAATAGGTAGGACACTGTTAATGGACACATATTGCAAAATGACTTGTTTTTGCAAGATCTTTAACATAGCTATAAATCCCTGTATTGAGACAACCCATTTAATATAATTAAAAAAAAGAGAAACAAAGACATGGTGGGATTCCATCCTATTTTAAAAATGTGTTTTCTAGAATTAAACTACTAAAAAAACTTGCATGTACAAAATAGCTGTTAAAAAAATTCCTCTGAATTGTACAAGGGAGGTACAGGAAAACTTGACCAGATGTAGGTTATTCAGAGGACATGGAGTATGGAGCACGGACAGAGAACAAAGTACAGAGACCATTTCCTCCAGCATGTTGAGTAAAATGAGAAAAAGAATGCCAAGAAAAAGGGCACCTGGGTGTAACAGGAGCGTTAACCACCAGTATTTCCAAGTGAAGCTCAATTGGTCCGCACTCATACGGAGGGGCAAGCGCTACCCAGGTCTTGACTGTGTACTGAGGAAGGCTGGAGTTCTCACACTTCCGCTTCCGCACTCTGCTTCAGCACGACAGTTTTCGTTGCTGCGTCATCAGGGCATTTTAACCTGCGTGTTAATAGATGACGGACGCCAGCCTGGGCTCTCACCGCACCCACTGTAACTCCGGCCTGGGTCATGCTGTGGCACAGGACAGGGATAGTCAATGTCCAGTGAAACTAAAATGGTGGTTGAAAGACTCCTTTTTCCGGCACTTTTAATCTGGGGGGCGGACAGGTTTAAGGGTCATACTGCGGTCCAGGACAGTTCTAGTCCATGTCCAGTTCAACTAAAATGGTGGTTCAAAGACTCCTTTTTTCCGGCACTTTTTAATCTGTGGGTCAGACAGGTTTAAGGGTCATGCTGTGGTCCAGGACAGGGTTTGTCAATGTCCAGTTCAACTAAAATGGTGGTTCAAAGACTACTTTCTTCCGGCACTTTTTAATCTGTGGGTCATGCAGGTTTTTAGGGTCATGCTGCATTCCAGGACAGGGATATTCAATGTCCAGTTCAAGTAAAATGATGGTTCAAATAATACTGCCTTCTGGCACTTTTTAATTTGTGGGTGATGCAGGTTTAAGGGTCATGCTGTGGTACAAGACAGGGATAATGAATGGTGTGTGACTTTTTTTCTGTGGCTTTTATAGCCTAAGTGTTGTGCCTAAGATGTAGCAGGTATCCATTTGACTGTTGTGGCTGTTAATTCCAGCTTCTCCAGCCCTGTTTGGGTGTAAGAATGAAGGTGTTGTTGCTCTCCCATAGACTTTAATGGTCATCGCTCATAATCGACTGCTCACTATCGAAAAACCTTATTGATGGTGGCCGACTATCGACTATCGCCCGATGTCGATAGCCAACGTAATCGCTCAACACTACTTATGAGGTTTTTTTTTTATAAGATGTACTTTCTAATGGTGTTATTCACTGTACTATAGAATATACTGGGAAACCGCAAAAAATTCCAAGTGGGACAAATTGTAAAAAAAAAACGTATTTTTCGCCATGTTTGCTGGTGTTTTGCTTTTGCGGCATTCAATCCTCGGTAAATATAATCTGTTATCTGTATTCTACAGGTTGATATGCATCCGCAATGCAAAACATGTAGGGTTTCCGTTATGTTTTGGTACCGTAAAAAATTACAAACATTTTCTATTTTTGAAATTTGCGCCGCAGTGCCATTTGTGCGACCAATAAAAAAACACAATTTTGGCGTTTGAATTTTTTGTCTTCTACAGTGTTCAGCGTACAGGATAAATGATGTTATATTTTTATAGATCAAACTTTTTCAGACATGGCGATACAAAATATGTGCAACTTTTTTTATTATTTTTATTTGTAAAATGGGGAAAATGGGGTGATTTGAACTTTTAATACTTTTTTTTTGTACTTTAAAACTTTATTTCTTTTTTTTTTACTTTAACATTGAGTCCCCCTATGGTGCATTAGACTGTACAAAGATGGCGGTTTCCCCACTTCCTGCCCAGGGCCGGAAGTGGGGCAAACGAGGACATGACAGCAGTGGGAGCCTTCACAAGGCTCCCTGCTGCCATGTCCAGACATCAGATCGCCGCAGCTATGCTGCGGGGATGCCGATCGCCGGGAAGAACGGTACGCGGCATCGCTCTTCATTCATTTAGACGCCGCGGCCATCTTAGCTGCGGCGTCTAAGGGGTTAAACAGAGCGGGCGGGCAATATTAAAACACTTTTCACAGAAAACCTGAAATTAATTCAAAGGCATGAGAATTTCGCTCCTTTTGTTTAAATTTCGAAAAGGTGTCACAGATATTTAGCTGACTAGCACTGCCATTCTACCTATCCATAATCAGCTCCTCTCATCAGATAGCATTTACCCAGTATACACAGAGAGGCTGCATACTTTGAGGGATGTTTATATCTGTCCCTGTCCAATTACTTGATTGTCACTAGTGTTGAGCGATTTTTATCGACAAAGTTGAAATCGGCAAGGTTTTTATGGTGATCGAAATTTCCAGATCATGCGATAATTAAGGTTAAAATCTGTGCATCATCTATTAAGATCGCGCCTTTTTCGGGGCTTCCTGTAATTTTGGCGGCCAGCAAATCAGATTACAGAATAGAGCAGGGTGAGATGTGTGTGCGACGTCATGACTGGGATGTGTATGGTTGCGATTGGCAGGAAAAATCACATGACCTCGTTTTACATAGAACAGCGTTTCCTGTTTCAGCCTCAGTGTCTCTCAGCGTCTCATAGGGATAGGACCTGCGCTCTGCCTGTGGCCAAACAGCTCAGCGAAATTAGTCTATTTCTGCACAGAGAAACCTCTACTATTAGCTGGAATCCGTCCAATTTAGTTAGATTAGAGATTTGAAGATTTTATGTAGTTAGCTAGAGAATTTTAAAGCAGCATCTACCGCTGTAAATTCACGTCGGTGGGAGCGGGGGGGGGGGGGGGGGGGGGGGGGGGGGGGGGCCGCGGCGAACACAGACAAGCTCTATCTATAAAGAACACTGGATAAAGTTCACCAAGACTTAGTGTAGACATTGTAGTGGAATATCTTTATTATTAACAGTTTGCTATTGAAATATTTCCTGGATATTGGGCAGCCTGAACTTATATTGGATACACATCATTTCTAGAAACTGCAGGTCTTTTTGTTAGCTGCGAAACCCCACTTTTATTTATAAATTTCAGATAGGTTTCATTTTAAATTTTACCCATTAACCGTGACTGTTGATATATCCACCTTATTTAAAATTTACAACCCCAGCAATTTTGTAGTCAGCAAGGTTTTTTGTTCCCAAAAATACCGTGTATCGACGAAAACTCACGTTACGTGTTTTTTGACTTTTTGCCCCCCGCATTGTCATTGAGCAGCATCTACGAAATCTTAAACAGAAATTTCTATATTCACCAAGGAAAATTGAAAGGTGCAAAAAATATCTTTATTATTCAAAAATAACTTTACGTGTTTTTTGACTTTTCCCACACCCAGCTTGTTCTTTGACGCGCATCTACTAAATCTTAAAACAGCAATTTTATTCCCACAGGTAAATTGAAAGGTGAAAAAAATAAGTTTATTATACCAAACATAACGTTACGTGTTTTTTGACTTTTGCGCCCCCCGCATTGTTATTGACGCAGCATCTCAAAATCTTAAAAAACCCAATTCTTTTTCACCCAGGTAAATTAAAAAGGTGCAAAAAATATGGGTTTATTATCCAAAAAATAACAGTTAGTTTTTTTTGACTTTTCGCCCCCAGCATTGTTCATTGATGCAGCATCTACGTAGTCTTAAAACACAATTTTTAATTCCCCACAGGTGAATGAAAGGTGAAAAAAAACCCGTTTATTATCCAAACAAAAAAAAAGTGTTTTTGACTTTGCGCACCCGCTTGTTCATTGCGCAGCACTACGTAAATCTTAAAAAAGCAATTTTAAATTCCACGGTGAATTAAAAGGGTGCAAAAAATACCGTTTATTATATCAAAAACATAACAGTTACGTTTTTTTTGATTTTTGCGACCCACATTGTTCATTACGCACTCACGTAAATTTAAAACAGCAATTTATTTTACCACGGTAAATTAAAAGGTGCAAAAAAAACCGTTTTTTTATATCAAAACAAAAGTTACGTGTTTTTTGACTTTTGGCGCACCCAGCACTGTTCATTGACGCGCATCTCGAAAAATCTTAAAACAGAAATTTATTTCCCCACAGGTAATTAAAAAGGTGCAAAAAATACCGTTTTTATCCCAAAAAATAACAGATACTGTTTTTTGGATTTTTGCCCAGTCCAGATTTATTGATGGGACACCTTGCAGTTAATTTAATCCACAAATTTTTTTTTTGATAGGGGTTTTTAAAAATAGCTGTGTTTGCCGTTTTTTTATTAAGAGACTTTCCAAAACTTTTCCATCCCTTCTAAAATTTTTTATTTTTTCTGAACATGGAGCAAAAGCAGGTGGAAAAGCGAGCAAAGGGGGGTAGCAAGGAGGTAGAGGTACGAGGAAGGTGTCTTCCCCGTGCTGGCGACAACACCATGCCGGCGATGTTCAGTTCGGAGTCGGGCCCGTCATCGCTGGGTCGGGCCCCCTGAGAATCTAAGTAACGAAACATCGTCGCCAATTGTTTTCAGTGGTTAATGCAACCTGCCTAGAGTTTACCTCCTCGTCCTCGCGTCACGGCCCCAAAATGTGTCATCGCTCATCAGCATCCGTCCAACATAAAGCAGCCCAAAGTAAATGTGTACCCACCACTGGGATAACCCATTGTTGAAGCCCTTTTGATGAAAAAAATGCGGTTGGGGTCAAAAAGGATTTTAAAAAGATCAAGAGGTGATTTAGTCTCCCTGACCCCATTTTTATGATGCCATCAGGGGAGGTGAAGGAACCCGGTCATGGGAAAACCCCCGGGGGCGGTGGCAACCCCTTGCAGTGCCCTTGTTTGTAGCCCGCAGTTCGGGAGCAAAAGTCAGGACGCCCAAAGTCCCTGTGTTGATGATGATGATGTCAAAACTTTGCGGATCCATCCTGGTCTTTTCCGCAAAATTTTGCTTGCGAGCGCTTATATGGACAGGAGGAAGACGGGGGGTTTTAGTGTCAATAGGGTCTCCAAAAAAAGGGAGAGGGGGGTCGCGAAGTCCGCTGAATGATTCCCCCAGCCACGGCGGAAACCCCGCTCCTCGCTTATCGTGTCAAAAAGGGTCCAGGCCCTTTAAAGCCGGGCCTTCTTTGAGCAAGCTCTGATTCCCCCAGCGTGTTATGCCGCCTTTGCCGAAAACGCATAAGTAGGGGCAAGACCTTAAGTGGTTAACACCCCCCAACATGTCTAGTCACATGCGCAAAAATGCATGAGTTGAAATGGAGGAAAAAGGGCCCAAAAAAAGGCCAGCCCGCCCGGGCCCCCAAACCACTGTCACCCCCTCTGTCCCCGCCTCCTTCTCCCCCCACCACCAAGGTTCCTCATCCCATGTTCTCAAGTCATGTCGGGACAGCCCCCGCTTACCCCACCTCGCCCGAGTCCACCAGCCCACCAAGACCCATCCTCCCCTTCCCCTCCCGCCATTTGACGCCCTTTGCAAGCCGTTTTAGGGGCCGTCTAGCACCACCCTTCTGTTTTCCAGGTTTGGGAGCAGAAGAAAACATTTCCCCCAAACCCCCCAAAGCCAAAACCCTGAATGTCGGCATTGCCAGGTTTTGGCTTGGAAATTTTTGCCTTTCCGTCTGGTGGCACGGGGGTTCCGCCACGTCATGGCCTCACCTGCCCCCAATACCAGATCCCAGCAGGCTTTTCTTTGCCAGAAAACCCCTCCCTCCCTGGCCAGCCACGGTCATCTAAAATTTAAAGGCCGTTGTCTGCATTTTGGTCCGGAAAAAGTCCACCACCACCAACCAGGACTAGAAACCAGGCCAAGGCCGTATATTCGTGACAGTCACGGGGGTGAGCTGGGGGGGATGTTCTGGGGGGTGACGGTGGTCTCGTCTCGGCGCACGCCTTCAAACCGGAGGGTGGTGCAGGCTTTTTCCCCAAGGTCTCTGGTGGAAACCGGGCCCCCAGACACCAGGCCGTGTTGAAATGAAACTGCCTTTGGGGACCCACACCAGGGCAGGAACTGTGGACGGCTTAACAAGGACCGAGCGCTGGTTTGGGGGACAAGAACCTTGTGCCAGGCAAGGTGGTGTGCGTAATGGGCGAATTGCTGGCCGCCCTTTAAAATCGGTAGGTGGAGACATCCCCTTTCCTGGCCAAAGTCAGAACCCTTTTCGCCAGAAATTTCTAAAGAGTACCTGGGTCTGGACTGCCCCGCGAAGAAAATCGGGTCTGGTTGCACTTCCGCCCTTCGCACCCTGCTTTTCCCGCCTGGCTGGTTGCAGTGTCGCTCGGCCTCCCCGTCAAAAGTCTCATTTTTGAGTGGCAACAGCTGGAATTCCCCCTCCAATCTCCCGCGATTGTGGCGCAGCGCAATGCCATTACGCAGTACGAAGTGACACATGGCCTGACAAGCAGCGGTACGGGCCTGGGGTGTTGAACCACGAAGTGGAGGGAGGGGAAAGAGTCTCACCATCCCTTCCCGTTTTTGAAGAAGCCACCAAAAAAGGCAGTGCGGACAATCCCCTTTTCAGCATGAGCATTGTGGTGATCTTTGTTCGGAAAATCGTTTGGGGCCTCTGAAAAAACAGGGCCCGCCCGCGACGGGGAGGAACGGACACGATGCGGGCACGGAGCTTTTTTCCCTCAAATCCACAAGGCCCCCGTTTTTACAATTATCGGTCTTATTCGGCAGTGGTTCGGGTCCAGAGCTAGTGCAAGGTGGCGCTAAGCTCTCAGGGTGATCATCCGGAATCAGGGGGGTGTTGAAGCTGTGCCGGAGGCGCGGAGGAGGAGGGGGGAGGGGGGGAATTACTAACACCGATGTTTTCCGACGTCCCCCGCCCTTTGGGAAAAAAATTGGCGCGAATTTGAGGGGAGGGGAAGTGGGAAGATCATTTGCTAGTCCCCCCGACCCGAGGTTGGGAAAATCAAGGCTCCCCTCTCACATGAGTGTTTGGGTGCTCCTTTTCCCCAAAATTTATCCCCGCAAAAGGCCATCAAAATGAACAACAGTTACGGGTGGCCACCCTCCTGGTCCCCGGGACAAAAAAAATCAGCACTTTCCTTCCCCCACCAAAAAAGGGAGTAAAATGCAGGAAATGGAACCTTGCTGATTGCAACGGAGACATCTGTTTATCTGCTTTCCCTTCCCCAAATGTCCGGGTTGGGAAAAACATCAGCGAGTGACAGCGGAGTGCCAAATAGGGGTAGGGCAGCAGCAGGGGAAGGTGGCAGAAGAAATTTTGGGGGACCCTTTGGGAATCTTTGTTTTCCACCTCACCAACGCATGCAATGCAGGCACACATCCCAAAACCGAGATAGCTTAGATCTGGTGCACGACTATCTGCGTCCAACCCGTTTTTTTTTGCATGGGTTCCCGGGCCCCAAAAGCTTTTGGGTATCCAAAAGGACGAATGGCCCGGCTGGCTCATCACCCATAGAGGTGTTGTCCTGCCCAGCAGCCAGCGTCATATCTGGCAGACCTTCGCACGTGGAGGATCATTACAGCAAACGCATCGGCTTTCCACAGTAATGTGGGTGTTTGACTTTCATCAAGATGAACAGGATGGACTCTGATGATGTTTGGGGGCCCAATTGCCGGGGTCACCGATTAGTTGCGGTCTACTTACATTCCTTTTTAACAGAAATGGCCTCTTGAAAAACTTTTTTTTAAATGATATTTCTTACTGCAATTTTTATTCCTTTTCCCAACATTCTTTTTTCTGGTTTTGTGTGAGGAGACTGTTTAAAAAACGCAAGTTTCAGACAAACCCTTTCCATTTACTCACTTTTCTTTTAAAAATTTTCGCATTGTCAATTTTTTGGGTCATGTTGCTGTGAATACAGCTATAATTATGGTCCCTTTTGGAACAGAAATGTGGTTTTAAGGGCATTTCTCCCTCACAATTTTTAATAGTGGCTTAGAAGCATTTTTAAATTTTTTGGGGGCATGTTGCGTGGATACGCAATTTAATATGGGCCTTTGGACAGAAATGTGGCTTCTAAGTGGGGATTTTTCCCTCAAAATTTTTAACAGTGGCTGAGAAATCATTTTTAAATTTTTTGGGGATGCTTTTGAAAGCAGCAATACTACAGTCCTATTATAAAAAAAAAAGTTGTTTCTAAAAGCATTTTTCTTCACAAATTGACCAAAGTGGCTTTAAGGGTCATGCTTGAATTTTTGGGGGGGATTTTGCTGTACATGCAGCAAACTACTGGGCCTATTCTAAAAAATGTTGTTTCTAACAGACATTTGTTCTCACAATTGTCAAGAGTGGCTCAAGGGTGATGGTGCTGTCAGAAACAGGAAAGGAGGACATGTTTAAAGGACCAAAATTCAAAATGACTGTTTTGCAAATCTTTAACTGTATCAATCCCTTATTGAGACAACCATTTAAAACAAAAAAAAAAGAGAAACAAAGACATGGTGGGTCCATCCTATTTTAAAAAAGTGTTTCTAGAATAAAAGACTAAAAAACTTTCATGTACAAAAATTTTTAAAAAAATTCCTCTGAATTGTAAGGGGGGTAAGGGGAAAAATTGACCAAAGTGGGTTTTTCAAGGGCATGGAGTATGGGGGCACGGGCAGAAACAAAAATACAGGGACCATTTCCCCCAGCACTTTAGTAAAAAGAGAAAAAGAATGCCAAATAAAGGGCACTGGGGTAACAGGAGTGTTAACCCCATATTTTTAAATGAACCTCAATTGGGGCCCACTCATACGTAGGGACAAGCGCTCCCAGGTATTGACTGTGTCTGGGAAGGTGGGGTTCTCCCCACTTCCGCTTCGCACTCTCTTCAGCACGACATTTTTCGTTGTTGCTCCAGGGATTTTAACCTCCGTGTTAATAGATGACGGACGCCACCCTGGGCTCTCATGCCCCCACTGTAACCCCGGCCCTGGGTCAAGCTGGGGCCCAGGACAGGTTAGTCAATGTCCAGTGAAACTAAAATGGGGGTTGAAAGATCCTTTTTTCCGGCACTTTTTAAATGTGGGGGTTGGGGTTTTGGGGCTCTGCTGGGGCCCCGGACGGTATAGCAATGTCCGGAAAGTAAAATTTGGGGGTTTGAAGACCCCTTTTTTCCGGCACTTTTTAAATGGGGGGGATCTGCATTTTGGGGCTCATGCTGTGGCCCAGGCAGGGATTTCAATGTCCAGTTCAAGAAAAGTGTTGGTTTCAAATCATACGCCTTCTGGGACTTTAAAATTTTTGGGTGATGCAGGTTTAAGGGGGCAGGCTGTGGTACAAACAGGGATGTGAATGGTCTGGATTTTTTTCTTGACTTTTTAAACCTAAGTGTTTTTGCCTAAGATTGCCCGTATCCATTTGACTGTTGGGATGTTAATTTTCAGTTTCCAGCCCTTTTTTGGGTTTTAAGAAGAAGGTGTTGTTGCTCTCCCATAGACTTTAATGGTCATCGCTCATAATCGACACTCACTATCGAAAAACCTTATCTATAGCGGCCGACTATCGACTATCGATCGATCTCGATAGCCAACGCAATCGCTCAACACTAGTTGTCACTTTTACTAAACAGTCACGCATTTTTATTGTGTGTATATATATATATATATACACACATGATTTTTCCCTATCTATCAGATGAATCAGCAAGCAGGAGATGTGCCACTGCACAGGTCCACCTGGCTTCAATTAGCTGATGTGAGTTCTTGTTCTTTCAGGAGAAGAAGGCAGTCAAGCTTGAGCTAGCAGATGATCATCTCTGTGGTTGCTCATTATCTTGCTTCATCATTCTATGGAAGGAACTTCAACGATAGATGTCCTAGGAAGTAAGGTATTCCTGTCAACCACCCCCTGGATTCAAAAATGAGAAAGTATCTTTCCACCATACATCAAGATCAGAGTTATATTTTAAATATGTCTCTCTCATCTCTTCTACTTCATGTATTTGCTTATGAACTTGGAGAATACATTGTGGATCAATGTAATGACAACAGGTAGGGCCTATTATACGACATTGGCCAGTGTGTGTGGCCATCAAGAAATCTAAAACTATTTGTTGTTGGTTAACTACAGCTGCTTTATATACCTGGGTAGTATTGTTCTCTACTTAAATTTGCGGTCGAATTTTCTCAACCAAGTAATCAGTTGATTTTACCAGTTTGTCCCACATTTGTCTAACCATAGGATATACTAAGAAAACAGTATCTTATCAAATCTTCCCATTTGCACTACATAATGTCTGCCATCTGGTCTTGGCTGATTATCCAATAACTTTTAACAGTAATTGAACACCTCAGCCTAGTATAAGTTGCAGAGCTCTGCTCTGTGGGCCATATTTCACGTGCCATATTTCTAAGTGACTATTTACAAGTGACACAAGCCTCAGAAATATGCCAGAAATGAGACAGAAGGGAGCATATGGGAGCTAGGAGGCTCGCCTTTTTGTGAGACGCCGCACTTCTTTACATACTCCTTATTTACCATGCTCACTATTACTATCTACCTTGCAGCCATCTGCCTCCTATCTTACCACCCTGTCTTGCCCTCAGACAATTTTATCCATATCAGCTCCTCTCTCCTTCCCTTGCCTATGTTTTCATCCTACACGCTATTTTCCCTTTTCAACAATCCCAAACCCTCCAGTTTACATATTACTGCCAAACGCCCTCTATTCATCACTAAACCCATCTCTGTTCTTTTCATTTTCTTCTCGCTGCGGGGGACACTCTCCAAACCCCCCGGGCCCACCTCCTTTATGCTCATCCCCCTCCTCCTTACATAGAAACCCCTGCAAAACCTCTTGCTATTTCTAAACGTCTTTTCCTGCCCCTTTTAATGTGCGTATGGAACGCCCGTCCTCTGAAAACAAACTCACTTGTTTTATGACCTTTTCCTCCTAATCCTAAACCCTGCTGGCCCTCACGAAACATGGCTCAGCAATCTGCCAGCTTTCCTTGCCGCCCCCCTATGGTGGCCTACATTTTCACCCACACCCCAGCCTTGAACAGGCCAAGGGGGGGGGTTTGGCATACTTCTCTTCCCCACTCACTTACCAGGTCCATCCCCCCCGACCCCCCCTCATTTTCCCCCTCCTTTGGGGTCCACACCCCCAACTCTTTCGGCCTTTTCCCCAAAATGCGGTTTTGTACAGACCCCCCCCGGACACCCCGCCAGTTTCTGGATCATTTTTTCTTCCTGGCTTTCCTCACTTCGCTAACTGAAATACCCACTCTCAACAGGGTCTTCAACATCCCCCTTTAGACCCAGTCTCCTCTGCCCTCAATTTCTTTCACTAACCTCTTCCTTGGCCCCTCGCAGTTTTCTGAAACCCCCCCCCACCCACAAGGATGGGAACTCTCTTGATCTGGTCTTCTGTCATCCTTCCTCAATTTCTATCTTTACTATTTATCCTTATGCTCTCTCTGACCACAACCACCAAGGAGACTTCATTATCACTAATTCTCAGCCTTCTCTGGAAAACCTTTCCCCTCCACATTCTGAAATATCCCCTCCTTATAAGACACCATATGTCTTTACTGCCCCCAGTCTCCCCCCCTCCCTGTCCCGACCTGGTTGTCAAACGTTTAAAAAAAAAATTTCACACCAAACCCTGAGTTTTGGTAGTGTTGAGCATTGCGTTGGCTATCGAGATCGATCGAAATCGAAGTGCCGCTATCGATAAGGGTTTTTTATAGTTGAGCTTGATTATGCGCGATGACCATTTAAAACTATGGGAGAGCAACAACACCTTCATTTTTTCACCCAAAAAAAGGCTAGAAGCTGAAATTTAAAATCCACAACGCAAAGGATACGTGCTACATCTTAGGCAAAAACACTTAGGGTTTAAAAAATCACAGAAAAAAAGCACAGACCATTTACAAACCCCGTCTTTTACCATTCCTACCCTTAAACCCCGCATCACCCCAATTAAAAAAGGAAAAAGGAGAAG
>JAODAL010046522.1:0-30846 GCA_025379985.1 Phyllomedusa bahiana | reverse complement strand
GCGACGGCCCAACGCCCCGTGTGAACCCCCCAAAACCCCCAAATTGATTTTCACTTTCCGCGACGGCCCCAACCCCCCGTTTTTTTAAAACCATCCCCAAAAACCCATTGACTTTCAATTTCCACGTTTGGAAACCAAAACCCCCGGTGAACATACCCTAAAGCCCATTGACTTTCACTTTCCGCGACGGACCCAACGCGCCGTGTGAACATACCCTAAAGCTCATTGACTTTCACTTTCCGCGACATGACAATTCTTTTCCCCGGCGCATACTGTATGGCGGGGAACACAGCAGGTAATCATAGCTCTCAATGAAAGTTATGAATTTCCAAATTTTCAGGGCTTTAATTTCGGGTGTATTAAAGCCCAAATTACCACCAAATTTTAACCCCCCAAAAAAAAATAGTTTTGTGAAAATACATATAAGGTTCCATTGGGAAACAAAGAAAGTACATTTTTTTTTTACGGGGGATAAATTTGTTTTAGAAAAAACCCAGAGTAGGCCCCCTCCCGGTTTTCCCATTTTTTTAATCTTTTTTTTTTTTTTTGCATTTGTAAAGTTTAATTGGGGGCCCAAAAAAGGACACGCGTTTGGCCCCCGTGGAACCCTTGCATCCTATGGATATGTTGAGCATCTATATCAGATGCTTTCCCGGTACAAAACTAAATGGCACCCAAAAAGGGGGCTGTGCCCTTACCCTAAAAGACCCCCGCCAAAAGGGAACCCCTGCAATGATATATATGTATTTACTAAAACGACCAATGTGCTGCCAAGCTAGACCTGCAGACTGTGCATGCACCAGCGTCAGTTAGAAATTAGACAGACTTTATCGGCCTTTATAGACTGTCCAGTGACTAAGTTATATCTTCTTATGGATGGAAAAATAATTGGGCGTCTTCAAAGCCGGCGGTGGGGGCAAGGGATACACCCCATCCCCCCGGGTTTATTAGGTGTATGGTACTTCGGAAAACATCCCTCTCTGGTTTATCATTTCTGGTGCCATCTGCAGGCAATCGCCAGTACTATTTCTATCACTCTTTTGTAGACAAAGGGACAGTAGCGCCATGGCCTTTTTTCCTCTTTTCTCCCCCCCCCCTTATAGCCCCGGGGGCCCAAAAAAGGGCCTTCTGACCCAGCCCACCCCTCTCATATCATTAGGAGAGATGGGGGGGGGAAAAGAGAAATTGGGAAAAACCCAGGGGAACAGAGGGAAAAAATTTTACAGAAAAGATCGCAAAGTGCAAATTGGGAAAAAGGAAAAAAAATACAGGGGGGAGGCAAAACCCAAGAAATAGAAAAATTAAATAAAAAAACGATGAATGTTCGTGTCACTCAGGAGAAATTGCCCCGGGGGACAGAAATGTTTTTTTAACCCCAAATTGATTTTTATAAAATTTTAAAAATATACATGCGTGTGTGTATGTATTTTTTACCGGTGTGTTTTTTTAGATGTGTATATGTATTAAAAAAAAAAAAAAAAAAACGCGTGTGTTTATGTAAAAATTTGTGTATGTTATAAACACGGTGTGAAAATTAATGTGTGCAATATCCCGGTGGGTGAAAGGTTTATATAAATTTGTGTTTTTTAAAAATACGCGGGGTTATGTAAAAATAAATGTGGTATGAATAATAAATGGGGTTTTATCATAATACTTATGTTTTTTTTACGGGGGTGTATGTTACATACGGGGTATGTTATAATACGCGTAATTATGTATTTTTTGTGAAAGTAATTTACGCGTGTGTTTTTGTATTCATATGTGTATGTGTATTTTTAAAATTTTTAGGGGTTTGGTGTTTTTATTTTTAAAAATTTTTGGGTAAAAAATTTTTAAAAGCGGTTTTTAATTTTATAAATGTGTGTATGAATATATAAATATGGGGATGTATAATACATTTTGTATAATAAAACGGGGTGTAGGGTTATACAAAGTGTTTTGTGTTGTATATATACGCGTGTGTATGTATACAAACGTGTATGTATATATAAATGTGTTTTTTATGTATTTAGGGGTTTTTTATGTATATAAAAAATGTGTGTATTTTTATATATGTGTGTATGTATATATTATATAAATATATGTATAAAAAATATATATAATAAAAAATAATTTATTATAAATTATATAAAACACACAATGTACATATAAAAAAGAAAGGGGAAAAACAAACATCAGCTTTGAAAATAGGTGGGGCCGTTTATTTTCACCACTTGAACTTTCGGGGGTTAATATACATCTTAGAAGAGGAGTGGTAACAAACTTTAAATTCCCAAAAAAACCTGCCCTAAACCTGTCTTTTGGGTTGTTTTTGGTTTGCGGGTTAAACCTCAGTCTTTAAATGTTTTAACACACAACGAAAAAACCAAAGCAGCTTTCCCTTTTGGACGGGGGTAGCACTTTTTGGGGTTATGTTCACATGGCGAAATTTGGCGGGGTATTTTTTCATTTTAATATGTGGCTAAATCGCCCCCAAATTTCCCGGTAATTCATAGATTTCATAGGAGCTGCCCCCCGCCCCTGCTCCCGGGACAAGTCGTAATTGCGGGCGAAATCCTTTCCCGCAAATACCCCCGGAAAAAAGCCGTGTAAAACATGGCCCAAAAGGTCTTCACCCCGGCCCGTGTTAAATCCCTTTTTTGCATAGCTTTTAATGTGGTTTGGACCCTGTGTTTCGGACCCAAACACTAAACCTTAAACAGTGGGGCAGTTTGATTTGCATTGTTTTTAAAATGCTTAAAACATTGGGTTTTTTGGAACTTGCGCTTTCACCCCAAAGGGGGGGCGAAGCGAGGGGAGGGGGGGTTGGGCCCCCCATTAAAAATGCTTTAATTTCAATTTGTCACTTATCTATCCCCCGGAACAAAAACAAATTGGGGGTTGTAACCCATAGTTTCTAGGGAGAGCTAGGGGAATTACCGTAATTAGGGGCCCTTTTTTCCCCCTTTTATTCTGCCCCAAAAATCTTTTAAAATTTAACCTGCAAAATGTGCTCCAAAAAAAGCTGGGGTAAACATCCCCTTAGGGGCTTTTTAAACACGGCAATGGAAAAAAGGGCCGGTTTATCAGATGGTTTTTTTTCCGGTTTTTGTGCCATTCACAGGGGGGGGTGGGGGGGGGGGGGGGGGGGGGGGGGGTTGTTTTGACGGGGAAATTTTGCACCCAAAAAAAAGTAAAAAAAAACTAAATAAAACCCCCCGGGGGGGGTCATTTCCATTGATTCCTATGTAAAAACTCGTTGTTTGTTGTTTTGTTGTTTTTTTTTTCCCTTGCTTTTTTCCCATTTCTGAAAAAAAAATTTGAATGTAAATTTTTTTAAAGGTGTTTTCAGAAAGGGAAAAAACAAATGGGGAAACAAGGGGAATCTTAAAAAAGGGGCCAAAACGCCTCACACAAAGTGTGGTCCGTTTTTTACATGTTTTGGACGTGGATCTGGCCAAAAAAACGGCTCGGCACAAAATCTGAATGCCACGGCAAAAAAAAAAATCATCAAAAACTTTATCAAATCTTGGGCTGAAAAAATGCAAAAAAAATTTGGGAGTTTTCAGGGTGATTTTTTTGATAACTGATATTGGGGCCCGAAAAAAAAAGAAAACATCCAAATTAGCCGTGTGAAATTTTAAACCCTTTAAAACCTATGTTACACACAAGACAAATGGTTTTTTGGTTTGGGGAATTTTTATCCGATTCTGTTTTTTTGTATCCGCCCAAAAATCCAACCCGAATGGGAAGGGGTTTACACAGCGTAAATTTTCGGGGGGCGCCCGGGGCGGCGAATTACGCCGGGGGGGGTTTTGGGGGGGTCGCTCTGATCGCACGTTTCTCACCCAACACAAGAAAGGGCCCGCAGCCCCGGGGGGCCCCTAGGGGCATCTAGACATGTCCTTTTCTCTCCACCGTTTCAATATGATCGTATTATACCCCGGGGGGGGGGGGGCGAGGCGGTTTTTCCATAGTTCTCTATCTGGCAAAGGATTCCCAAAAATTTTCCCGGGGGAAACATTTCCCGCCCGCTTTTTACGCTTAAATACGTGAAAAAAAAATGCGCCCCCAAAAAAAAAGGTTTTTGAACATACCCAAACCCATTTGTCCTTTAAAAAGCAATAAAAAAAAATCCCCTTTGTTTGGTAGCCCTCCCAGGGCACATTTTTTCCCGGGGTGGGTTTTTTTAAATTTTGACGGATTCCAGCGGTTTTTTCAAAGAAAAAAGTTTGGATCTTTCACAGAATTCCCTTTTGGACTCCCACCCCTTCAATTTTTTTTTGTTGGCCGTTGGAAAAAAAATTCCAAAAAAACCCGCCGAACTTTTAGTGAAAAAAACCCGGGCCCACCCCCAGCGATTTTAAAATGGCCCCAGTTTTTTGAAAAACCCTTTAACTTTATAAAGGGAAGATAATAAAAAAACTTAGGTTTTCCCCTTCCCCACCAATTTTTTATCCCCCCCCAAAAGAAATTTTTTCCGGGGAAAGTGAAAAACCCATTTTCTGACATAGTGTTTAGGGCAGCAGCCCCATATAAACTACAAGGGAAATTTTTTTTTTAATTTGTCAGGGTCAAAGTACTCCCAAAACCCACCCAAAATGTGGGGAATGGAAAAAAGGGGTAAAAAAAATATTTTAACATTGTTTTTAAAATAAAAAAAAGAAATTAAGAATCAAAAACTTTGGCAAAACAAAAAAAAAAAGCGACAAAACCGAAAGCGACTTTCAGACAAAACAGAAAACCCTTAAAAAATGGGAAAAATTAAAAAACATAAAAAAAAGCCAGAGGCGATGGTGGGATAAAAAAAAAATAAAAAAAAAAAAATCTTTTAAACCCCCAAAAAATAAAAATGGAAAAAAAACTCCGTTTTTGTATTTTTGGGAGGGTGCCCCACCCCAGAACCCCGGGGGGGAAGGGAAAACGGGTGCCAAAACAAAAAAGGACTAAGAAAAAGGGAAATCCCAATCTAAATTTACCCCCCCAAGTCAGACCCGGCGCGCGCTTCCCCAGACAGCGGCTTCCTCCACGATGACGCCGTGTTTTGACTTTATGTTTTTCAACCCGTTTTAACTTTTGGTTTTGTCTGATGTCACCTACTTCTTTATACACTTTTTGTCATTGATGTATTGGGATCCAATTATTTAAATGTATTAAAAAATTTCAATAAAATTTTTTTTCTTTTTTCCCTCGAGCATTTTTGTTGATTTACGATTGTTATATTTTATGTACTGTATGTATTTTAAAATTTATGGTTAAAAAAAAAAATATATTTATAAAAAATATTATATAAAATAATACACCTAAAAAAAATAATATATATATACATAAAAAATATATAAATATATACACCTAAAAAATACATATATATACACACACATAAAAAATTATCCCATATAAATGATATAAAATCAAAAAATACATATATTACATAAAAAAATAAAAAAATACACATAAAAAATACTTTTTTTAAATTTATAATAAAAGCCACAACCTTAAAATTTTTTTAAATATTTTAAATATATTTTTATATTTTACACCAAAGGAATACTTTTAAAAATATAATTAAAAAAAATATATTTATATATACACACCATAAAATATATATAAAAATATATATATATATACGTATATATAAATAAATATATATATAAATAATATATACATACAAAAAAAATATATCCCAAAAAAGCATATATATCCCCAAAAAAATTTACTTTATATTTATGTTTTTAATGTTTGTGTTTTTGTTATAAATTTATAATTTTTTTTTTCATCTCATCTTATTGAGTGAAAATTGGTTTTTTTCCCTTTAGTTTTTAAATTTTTGACCCAGACGGGGGGGGGCCTTGCCAGTCTGTGCCCAAATTTTTGTGAGGTGCTGCCTCTTTTTCCTATTTCTCTCTCTCTTCTCTCTCTCTCTCTATATATATTAAAACATAAAAAGATATACCTATAAATGCATATATAAACCCAAAAAAAAAAAAAAAAAAAAATATATATATATATTTATATATATATATAAAACATAAAAATATATACATAAAAAATACATATATAAACCTAAAAAAATATTTTGTATATATCTAAAAAAAAAATATACGTAAAAAAATACATATATAAAATATTATTACACCTAAAAAAACATATATATACACACACATAAAAAAATATATATATATACATAAAAATGCATATATATATATAAACCTAAAACATACATATATATATTATATATATACATAAAACATAAAAAATATATATACATAAAAAATGCTGTCGTTTTCAAGTATTTAGTGCTCAAATCTGCAGTTTTCAGCCAGAAAAGAGTAATGAAAAGAGTCCGTTTTTTCATGTCCCGCCCACCTGAGGCTAGCCCCGCCCACCTCAAATGATAAACCTATTACTTTGAATAGGTAGAAACATGTGAATAACTAGGGCTAGCCTTTGGTGGGCGGGGCTAACACCTGCTCATGAATAAGATTTGACCATTAAATGCTCTAAAACTCCGGCATCTTAATGGATAAGGGACACAGCACTGGAAACAGCAGGTCTGACACTAGCCTGTGCTGCCCTCAGCAAGGGGGGAATAATCTATGTGACAGGTTCCTTTTAAAGGTAGGAATCAATGGAGCAGCAATGAAGTGGTCAAGGTGTAGCAGTTCCGCAGTTAGAAATCGCTGTGGCACTCCAGTGCTGCTCTATGGATTCCTTCCTTTAGGCTACGTTTACACAGCACTGGTTCCTGATCGAATTTTCGGCGGATACCGTATCTAGAATCCGCCGAAAATCTGATGTTACCAGTGCTCCATAGACCTCAATAGAAAATTTTCTACTGTAGGATTTCTAAAGAGACGATTTATAGAACATGTTCTATCTTCTGACGGATTTGTTGCGGATTCTAGTACATTCAGTGTACTGGGCAATCCGAAATCCAACCGCGTTTTTTTGCACAAACCTGCGGCAAGAACCGTGGTGCAGTAATGTTAAAATGCCGTCGGATTTTCAACAGCATTTTAACATCTGCAGTGTAGCCATAGCCTTAAAGTGACATAACCAACCCGATATGCTCCTACATAAGGCGATGTCTACACAGCACTGGATTCCCGTTGGGATTTTCGGTGCATTCAGTATCTAAAATCTGCTGAAAATCCGACTGGACCCAGTGATGTGTAGAACACAATGAAAAATCCATGCTGTAGTCTACCACAGATTCCAGTGGATTTAAAAAGCTGCTGGACCTTCCGCAGGATTGCCGTTGCCACGGTCCAGCGATGTTAAAATACTGTCGGATTTTGGACATTTTCACATATGCTGTATAGACATTGTCTTAGGAAATGCCAAAAATCTCTCCCCCCAAATAAACACAGTTTTTATTTTACAATTTTCACACTATATATTAATATATATATATATACATATATATATATATATATATATAGATATATATAGATGTACATATAGATATATAAATTGTGGCAGAGCGACCTTAGTTGGTCGCATGGTTCTGCCACTAGGTGGAGTACGGCAGGATACCTGCTGCAGACGTGCCACCAAAGACCTGGTCTTGGAGGGGAAGGCAACTATTTTGCGTCAGTAGCCATAGGCTGCTGACACAGGTAGCTAGCATGGCTGCTATGCGGCTAAGTATGGGTCGTCTTTCCTGGAACGGCTATAGTGTTGGGTGGGAGGCTGTTCCCACGTTCCAGGACAGGCTTTTTGCAGGTCCCTGGAGGCCTATAAAAAGCCTGGCACTTCCGGTGATAAGGAGGGCATGGTCTGCTCCCTGGCAGTGGACCTGGAAAGAGGCTCTGGCTGTAAGAGGCTGGAGAGATGCCAGAACTAAGTAGGAGACTGGGTAAAGTGAGAAAACGGTGCTTTGGGTGGTGCAGGACAATAGGTCCGGACCACTAGTAGTAGAGAGGGTCTACTTACGTGTGGTAAGTGGCCAGATGGCAGAGGTTTTGTTTTATGGTTGTTTCTGTACTATAACCTGTGACACACTAAAACAGGCTGAGGCCAGAAAGAAGAAGACCTGTGTACAAGTACCATTCCATTAACCAAAGTGGCAAAACTTAAAGGGGTTGTCTCACTACAAAGATTGCTTTTTATGTTAAAGATCTGACAAAAACAAGTCACTTTGCAATATGTGTCTATTAACAGTGTCCTACCTATTCTGATATATCCCCTCTTGTATGGGCTGCATCAGCTCCTTAGGTCGCTATAGCAACAGACCTGTTTGATCTCTCATGATAGGCTGCCAGCACTGGTTGCTATAGCTACAGACCTGGCTTCTAGTGCAGCCTAGTAGAAGCCAGTAAATATGCCCCTGAATTCAAAGTGAAACCAAGAAAATAGGACTAAGGGAAGATGAATCAATATAGTGAGACAACCCCTTTGAGCCAAAATACCCCCAGGACGGTCCAAGATGGTGTCCAAATGTGAGTGAGGCATCACAACATATATATAAACATACATACAAACCAATCCGATCTACAAAATACACGAGATTGTATACCGCAAAAACACCTCACATCATGTGACTAAATATATTCTCACTGATCAAATGAGTGATAAGTTTACACAGTCCTCATAGAAAAGAAAAGGAATGTCAAGAGCCCCTCTCAATGGAGACAAGAAATACCGGTGATTTTTAATGAGCGAGTAAACACCCACAAACCCGCACGACCATTAAAGGGGTTGTCTCATTCCAGCATCTGGCAGCCTTTTGTGCTGGTTGCCAAGCAGAGCTTGTGAAATGGAGGGGCATTTCTCCTCCCAGCAGGGAGTATCTTCTCTCTCTGCAGACAGGACCCACACTGTGCACGTTATGATTCATTCTGTGTGAGCTGGGGGAAGGGAGAGGTTCTCATCTGTCCGAAACTAAAGGGCAGTTCACACGGCATGTTTGAATCCAATTTTGGATCCGAAAATCGGATCCAAAAACGCTGCAGCAATCAGATCCGAAACAGAACCAACACGCAGCTACATGTTTGGATATGTGTTGGATGCAGCAGGATCACATCCTATAGTTTATTATGGATCTCCTGTTGCGTCTTTCGTACTAAGAATTGACATGTCAAAGACGGAGTGAGACACGCATAGGAGAGAAGCTGAGCTCTGTGATATATAGGGTTATATGATAGAGGAGAGAAGCTGAACTCTGTGATATATAGGGTTATATGATAGAGGAGAGAAGCTGAGCTCTGTGATATATAGGGTTATATGATAGAGGAGAGGAGCTGAGCTCTGTGATATATAGGGTTATATGATAGAGGGAGCGGAGATGAGCTCTGTGATATATAGGGTTATATGATAGAGGGAGAGAAGCTGAGCTCTGTGATATATAGGGTTATATGATAGAGGGAGAGAAGCTAAGCTCTGTGATATATAGGGTTATATGATAGAGGAGAGGAGCTGAGCTCTGTGATATATAGGGTTATATGATAGAGGTGAGAAGCTGAGCTCTGTGATATATAGGGTTATATGATAGAGGAGAGAAGCTGAGCTCTGTGATATATAGGGTTATATGATAGAGGAGAGGAGCTGAGCTCTGTGATATATAGGGTTATATGATAGAGGAGAGGAGCTCTGTGATATATAGGGTTATATGACAGAGGAGAGGAGCTGAGCTCTGTGATATATAGGGTTATATGATAGAGGGAGAGAAGCTGAGCTCTGTGATATATAGGGTTATATGATAGAGGAGAGAAGCTAAGCTCTGTGATATATAGGGTTATATGATAGAGGAGAGGAGCTGAGCTCTGTGATATATAGGGTTATATGATAGAGGAGAGGAGCTGAGCTCTGTGATATTTGGGGTTATATGAGGAGGGAAGTGGATATTGTTATATTGGGTTATATGATAGAGAAGAGTGAGTCTGTGATATATAGGGTTATATGATAAGGGGAGGACGAGCTTGTGATATATAGGGTTATATGATAGAGGAGGAGCTGAGCTCTGTGATATATAAGGTTATATGATAGAGGGAGGGGAAAGCTGAGCTCTGTGATATTTGGGGTTATATGATAGAGGAGAGGAGTGCTCTGGATATATGGGGTTATATGATAGAGGAAGAAGCTGAGCTCTGTGATATTTGGGGTTATATGATAGAGGAGAGGAGCTGAGCTCTGTTATATATAGTGTTATATGATAGAGGGAGAGAAGCTGAGCTCTGGTATATAGGGTTATATGATAGAGGAGAGAAGCTGAGCTCTGTGAAATATAGGGTTATATGATAGAGGAGAGAAGCTGAGCTCTGTGATATATAGGGTTATATGATAGAAGAGAGAAGCTGAGCTCTGGTATATAGGGTTATATGATAGAGGAGAGGAGCTGAACTCTGTGATATATAGGGTTATATGATAGAGGAGAGGAGCTCTGTGATATATAGGGTTATATGACAGAGGAAAGGAGCTGAGCTCTGTGATATATAGGGTTATATGATAGAGGGAGAGAAGCTGAGCTCTGTGATATATAGGGTTATATGATAGAGGGAGAGAAGCTGAGCTCTGTGATATATAGGGTTATATGATAGAGGAGAGGAGCTGAGCTCTGTGATATATAGGATTATATGATAGAGGAGAGGAGCTGAGCTCTGTGATATTTGGGGTTATATGATATAGGAGTTTAGCTGCAGATCTGTTATATATAGGGTTATATGATAGAGGAAAGAAGCTGAGCTCTGTGATATTTGGGGTTATATGATAGAGGGAGAGGAGCTGAGCTCTGTGATATATAGTGTTATATGATAGAGGGAGAGAAGCTGAGCTCTGGTATATAGGGTTATATGATAGAGAAGCTGAGCTCTGTGATATATAGGGTTATATGATAGAGGAGTGATGCTGAGCTCTGTGATATATAGGGTTATATGATAGAGGGAGAGAAGCTGAGCTCTGTGATATATAGGGTTATGTGATATAGGAGAGAAGCTGAGCTCTGTGATATATAGGGTTATATGATAGAGGAGAGGAGCTGAGCTCTGTGATATATAGGGTTATATGATAGAGGAGAGGAACTGAGCTCTGTGATATATAGGGTTATAGGATAGAGGAAAGAAGCTGAGCTCTGTGATATATAGGGTTATATGATAGAGGGAGAGAAGCTGAGCTCGGTGATATATAGGGTTATAGGATAGAGGGAGAGAAGCTGAGCTCTGTGGTATATAGGGTTATAGGATAGAGGAAAGAAGCTGAGCTCTGTGATATATAGGGTTATATGATAGAGGAGAGAATCTTAGCTCTGTGATAGATATGGTTATAGGATAGAGGAGAGGTGGCTTGTGCTATATAGGGTTATATGATAGAGGGAGAGAAGCTGAGCTCTGTGATATATAGGGTTATAGAATAGAGGAAAGAAGCTGAGCTCTGTGATATATAGGGTTATATGATAGAGGAGATTAGCTGAGCTCTGTGATATGTAGGGTTATATGATAGAGGAGAGAAGCTGAGCTCTGTGATATATAGGGTTATATGATAGAGGAGAGAAGCTGAGCTCTGTGATATGTAGGGTTATATGATAGAGGAGAGGAGCTGAGCTCTGTGATATATAGGTTTATATGATAGAGGAGAGAAGCTGAGCTCCGTGATATATAGGGTTATATGATAGAGGGAGAGGAGCTGAGCTCTGTGATATGTAGGTTTATATGATAGATGAGAGAGGCTGAGCTCTGTGATATATAGGGTTATATGATAGAGGAGAGAAGTTGAGCTCTGATATATAGAGTTATATGATAAAGGAGAGAAGCTGAGCTCTGTGATATATAGGGTTATATGATAGAGGAGAGAAGCTGAACTCTGTGATATATAGGGTTATATGATAGAGGAGAGAAGCTGAGCTCTGTGATATATAGGGTAATATGATAGAGGGAGAGAAGCTGAGCTCTGTGATATATAGGGTTATATGATAGAGGAGAGGAGCTGAGCTCTGTGATATATAGGGTTATATGATAGAGGAGAGGAGCAGAGCTCTGTGATATATAGGGTTATATGATAGAGAGAGAGGAGCTGAGCTCTGTGATATATAGGGTTATATGATAGAGGAGAGGAGCTGAGCTCTGTGATATATAGGGTTATATGATAGAGGAGAGGAGCTGAGCTCTGTGATATATAGAGTTATATGATAGAGAGAGAGGAGCTGAGCTCTGTGATATATAGGGTTATATGATAGAGGAGAGGAGCTGAGCTCTGTGATATATAGGGTTATATGATAGAGGAGAGAAGCTGAGCTCTGTGATATATAGGGTTATATGATTTGGAGCAAGATCTCTGAGAATGCCTCACCCACATACAGTGATTTTCCTGCATCAGTGTCCATGTTGAAAATATATCAGTGTTGTGTGCACCACAATGCAGATTTTACATTGGAAATAATAAGAGGATTGTAGTCCGATTGGACGCTAATTCTAAGGCAGATTCTGCACCAAATCCACAGAAGAATTAGGCCGTGTTCACACGGCTTATTCCCGACGGATTTGTGAGCCGTATTGAGCTCACAAATCCGCCGTGACTAAGGGGCGGGGCGGGGGCGGGGCCGGCGCGCGGCCGGGGCGCCGCTCCCCGGCCCCGTAGACAATGCATTGTTTACGGTGCGTCCGCGCCGTAAATAATGTGCATGTCACTTTCTCCCCTCGCTGCGGATTCGCCGAGCGGGGAGGAGCGACGGAATCCACTTTTCTCAATGAGAGCAGTGGATTACCGTAATTACTCCGACGGATTGGCGCCGTACTGAAGCGCAAATCCGGCGCGGAGTACAGCACCAATCCGCGGACAAATAAGCCGCGTGAACGAGGCCTTAGCGTCTAAATCCAAGGCCGCCGTCAGTCATCTATTAACCGTTTCAGGGCCCCATACAGCCAAATCAAATGGGGCCCCCACCCATTACTAGTTCCTATTTGTTAACAATATCAGTGGGCCCCTTTTTGCTTAGGGCCTCTGACAGGAGTACCGACCCTACTACCCTATTGGGACCCCTATCCAAATCCATAGTGTGACCATTCCCTTACTCTTGAGCACGCTGTCAGTCACCAGGATTCATGAGGGTGCGCTGCCCTTGTGCTCTGTCTCTGTGGTGGTCTTGGATAGGTGGGTGAGGCCGCAGCCGGTTCAGCAGAAGACAACTCCGGTTAAAGCAATGACTTCACTCGGCTTTTAATTCCTTAATTAACAAATAACCCACTTGACCTTATTGATGATCTGTCCTGCGGGTGCAACGATAACAACAAATTTACAATACAATTACAGTGAAGGTGCACATGTTCTGTACAGACATAGGACGGGCTGCTCCATGAATCATCACATCGGCTAGGACTCTAATACCAACACTGACCGTAGATCGGAGGTAAAAAAAAACCGACCGGCACGTGGCCGGCTACCGGGGGGCGTCCGGTATAAAATGCAATGAAAGGTCTAGTAAGGTAAAGCACATACATATCCATGCCTCATTGATGTAAGTCACATTCTCCCATCCTGCTTCTATGCACATGCATTTCTTAAAGGGGTTGTCCAGTTAGGTTGAAAGAAGAAAAAAAAAAAACTTAAGCCGAACGCCTGAAAAGTAGTTAATGACATTTTTTTTAGTTTTTGCCTCCGTGAATTTCAACAGTTGTAACTTTTTTATTTTTTTCAATGACGCAGTTGGATGAGGCCTGGTTTTATTCGAGACGAGTTGTACTTTATGGGAGATTAGTTTAAGTTCACTTATAAATAATTGCAGAACTTTTTTTTCAATTTTTTTTAAATTTATTTTGCTTTTTATTTTTTTTACACCGTTTACATTTAACACTTATTAGATCAATTCTACAGTTTTTTTCGGTCGTGTGGATACCTAATACGTGTATGGTTTTTTTGTGTAATGTATGCACATTTTTTATTAAATATTTATTTTTATTTTTTTACACTTTTTATGTTTTTACTTAAAAAAATCCCATAAAGGGATAACTGTGTTACTTTTTTTTTTTACACCTAGTAATGTATTGGCATATTCATATATGCTAATACATTCTAATCTGTGTCAGTATGACACAGGCGGTGATCAGGGCAGCACACAGTGTGCCCTGATCACTGGCTTCTTACACAGACAGCTTTGGGGCTACTCTAGGTTCCCAGGGCTGACTGTGCCGCTGTTCCCCGGGCTCTGTCGGGTCCCGATCATCCAACAGAGCTGGGAAACCCTTTGAATGTGCTGTGGTGACGAACTGCGGCAATCAAACGGTTAAAGCATCGGGGAGCTGAGGTTTCCCCCGCTTCACGCGCGCTTGCAGGAGCTGTGCTGGGATTACGGCTGTGTAGTACAGGCCCGTTCTTAACTCTGCTGCGGCGCCCGGAGCTGCGAACTCCGATGTCTGCAGCAATGTCAAAAGCCGGTGGGCGGTCGTTAAAGAGTTAATGACCTGCTAAATTGGCTAGTTTTTGCCTCCTTGCATTTCAACAGATGTAACTTTTTTAGCTTTTAAGTGACGCTGTTGTATGAGGACTTGTTTTATGCAGAAGTTACATTTTTGGGTGACATAGTTTAAAGGGGTTTTATCATCACAAGCTTTCACAGACTTGAGCTGTTTCTGTCTGTTACAGCCTCAAATCCAGGGGCGTTTCTCTCCTCCCAGTAGGCGTGTCTCTCTGCCGAGTAGGTGTGACTTCCCTCACTGAATAGTTGTGTCATCATCATTCTGTGTGAGCAGTGGAAGGGAGAGGATGTCACAGCTCTGCAGAGCTCCTGCAGTGGTTCTCATGTCTGCCGAGTTGTCATCTCCCTCCCAGGCTCCTTGTAAACAGAACACCTGCATTGCTGTAAACTGTTATACATGCAGCCTAAACTAATGAAACAAATGTGAGAAATGCATTCTCCTCACACATCTGTTATCAGGCAGGAGGTAGAGGAGAACAGACTATATAATGCTGTGTTATATGGGTGATGGGAGCAGACTTTATAAGGCTGTGTTATATGGGTGATGGGAGCAGACTTTATAAGGCTTTGTTATATGAGTGGTGGGAGCAGACTGTATAAGGCTGTGTTATATGAGTGGTGGGAGCAGACTGTATAAGGCTGTGTTATATGAGTGATGGGAGCAGACTGTAGAAGGCTGTGTTATATGGGTGATGGAAGCAGACTGTATAGGGTTGTGTTATATGGAGGGGGAAGCAGTGTATAAGACTGTGTTATATGGGTAATGGGAGCAGACTGTAAGAGGTTGTGTTATATAGGTGATGGGAGCAGACTGTATAAGGCTGTGTTATATGGGTAATGGGAGCAGACTATATAAGGCTTTGTTATATGGGTGATGGGAGCAGACTGTATAAGGCTGTGTTATATGAGTGATGGGAGCAGACTGTATAAGGCTGTGTTAAATGTGGGGGAGTGAATCTAGCAGCTACAGACTCAGTAATTGCCCAGATCCTTCACATACAAGTATCACTGGGAGATGAGCATAAAGGAGCTGAGACAACCTTTATTATACAGACACAGGCATCACAGGCAGCTTGTTTCACAGCTCAGAGAGGAGTAAGCACAGAGTGCAGGCAGCCAATCACAGCACAGGGGGCATGTCCCATCCAGGGTGTGTGTCCCAAAGGCTGAAAGTAGTATCAGTCAGCCAATCACAGAAAAGGGGGCGTGGCCCTACCCCTTGCTGCAGAAATAGCTACAGACCCACGGATTAGCTAATATCTTCTATACTAAGTGGTTTAGGTCATGCAAACCAATTGCAAAAGTGCTTATTTTTACTGTTCCCGTCATTACAGATGACCCCTTTAAGTTTACGAATACATGACTGCAGATTTTTTTTTACATTTTTTTCAAATTTTATTTATTTTTTTACACCAGACGGCCTATCGCGCACCTTCTATACCCACCAAGTCAGCTCACCCCATGTAACTTTCTTCATGAGCTACACTGAAAGTAGGGAGTGGCCATAATAATGTGCCTCGTCTGTGTATATGGCGGTATTATTTATACCGTTGCTATTGCTACTTCCAGTTTTGTTTCAGGCTTTGATGAAGGGTGCACGGCACCTGAAAAACCGGGCACTTACAGCCCCCTGCTTCGTTTGTCAAATGTAGCTATGTCCTTAGGGTATGTTTACACAACCGGGGTAATTCGGGCATCGCATTTCACGCAGTCTATTTGCGCTCTAATACGGGCGAGATGCGCGATGAAGTTACGGTAATATAATCCATAGTTCTCATAGAGAGCTATGGATTACGCCTCCTCTCCCCGCATGTATAATACGATCATATTGTACACGCCGGAAGATAAGTGACATGTCAATTACCACACGCCGCGAGTAATGAATGTCAATGGGGCATGTTAATGCTGCATCTCCACCCCACCACCCCCGCCACGGTACTACGCACGTATTAGGGCAAGCTCCCAAAAGACACGATGTACTGCCGCACGTACTGTACGCGTCACAGTGCATCGTGTGAACATAGCCTTATGGATTTTAGCAATGATTTTGGATAAATATTTTGCCTTTTAAAGCTGTTGGAACACCTTCTATAATTGTCTTTACCGCCGTTTCAGTTTTAATTTTAAATGGGGGGGCCCCATGGGGAATTCCGGTTACCCCCCGGGGGCTTGCATCATTTATCCCGCGCAGAAGGGCATTTTTTTTTGTTTGCACATGTGTGACAGGTCGGAGCCGGCGCAGGGCTTGTGTCCTTGACATTCATTATGAGCCATGCAACGGTTTAAAAAATTTTTTTCCCAAACCATACCTCAGTTTTCAGGGACAGTTTTCTACATCGCGGCCGCACTTGTCCCTGCGACAGTATTGATAAATCTGCCCCGATGACTTTCAGAGCGTGGAGCCGGGAAGGATTTAGAGAATTCAGTAGCGGGTTTAACCATGATGTTTTTGGGAAAAAAAGACTAAATTTTTCAAAAAAAGGGATCGGCGAGATTTTCTGGCTTTGTGAAATGCTTTTGCACCACCCCCTTGGGACCCCTTAAACAGATACAACCCTAGTACGGCCTACGAAACAAGCCATGACTATTACCTACTGTGTGCTAAGAAGGAGCGGGAGCCGGGCGCAGGCCATTGTTCAGAGTCCGGCGTCTAAAACGCGACTGATTCGATTAGTGAATGGCTTGAAGTCAATCCCACTGATTGAGTCCCTAATTGAATCACCTGAGATCGCCGGATACGCTGATCCCCGAGAACCAGGTCTCGTAATGACACGGTGCCCGATCGTTCACCCTTCCTCCTGCGCCGGATTTTTTCCTTTTCCGCTGGATGCACGGTCCATTAGGAACGGGCTGTAATGGGGCAAAGCAGAAAATAGGGAAAATTAGACGTTTTGCAGTTATGAAAATCAGGGAATTGGACGGAGATCCTTGAGATTTGTAAAAACCGGGTAAGTGGCTCCGAAAAGAAACAGGTTAAAAGCGCCAATGCGAAAGTCAATTTAAATGTCTCGAGTCGTGGGTGCATTCACAAAAGGGGAAAGTTCACAGGGGAAATTTTCGGGGTGCATTTGCGCTCTAATACGGGCGAGATG
This sequence comes from Phyllomedusa bahiana, assembly GCA_025379985.1. Classification (NCBI taxonomy): domain Eukaryota; kingdom Metazoa; phylum Chordata; class Amphibia; order Anura; family Hylidae; genus Phyllomedusa; species Phyllomedusa bahiana. The sequence goes on along the minus strand of JAODAL010046522.1, from coordinate 13,371 downwards.
GTTTCATAGAGAATATGGTTTTAACGCCCCCCCTCTCCCCGCTGCAAAAATTACAATCGTATTATGGCGGGGAAAATAAGGGGACATGTAAAATTACTTGGGGCCCAAATTTACACGCCGCGAGTAACGGGCAAGGGGGGCGGGGGCCCCTCTCTCCCCCCCCGCGCCTCGGGATTTCGCGCGAGCTCCGGGAAAAACACACGATGAGCATATTTCCCGCGGCGGGGGGGGGGAGGGCCCAGCCCCCGGGGCCCCATAGACTTTTAAATTACTACCCGGCCCCGTATTTGCCGCAAGTAAATTGACTTGGACTTACCCCCCCCGGGCCCCGTACAATCCCGATGGCCCTTTTCGCGCGGGGGGGACGAGGCGTTAACCCATAGTTCTCTTGAGGTGGGGGTTTACCGTAATTGCGGGGGCGTTTTTCTTCCCCGTTTAGAGCGAAAAATTACCGGCGCGGAGATTAGCCCGGTGGAACCCTACCTAAATATATAAAGGGGGGGAAAACTGCACAAAGGCCTCGTATGAAAGCTGCCCCGGGCCCAAAGAGGCGAGGTCCCCCACAGAAATGTTCTTGGGGGGGATTTCTGGGGGGATTGGGTTTATGTAGAACCCGCCGGTGCCCTGTGCTGCACAGACAGCGATAACAAATCCGTGCTGTGGTCTATAGAGCGTGGATTTTTGACGATCGCTTTTAAAATTTGGCAGATTTTAAAACATGTTAGATAATACACGGGATTTGCTGTCAGCGCCGTACATTGAATTGAATTCCAAAAAACAGTTGTGGTTTTAGTGCAAATCTGCGCCAAAAACCAGGATCCAGGTACAGTCCAGCAATGTTAAAATGACATCAGATTTTGGACAGCATTTTAACATATGCTGTGTGGACTTAGCCTAAAACCTTCCTTGTTGCCCATAGCAACCAATCACAGTTCAAAGCAACGAATCTGAGCCCATAGCAACCAACCAGAGCTCATAGCAACCAGAGTACATAGGAACCAATCAAAGCCCATAGCAACCAACCAGAGCTCATAGCAACCAGAGTACATAGTAACCAATCAAAGCCCATAGTAACCAAACACAGTTCATAGCAACCAATCAAAGCCCATAGCAACCAATCAGAGCCCATAGTAACCAAACACAGTTCATAGCAACCAATCAGAACGCAGAGCAACCAATCCAAGCCCACAGCAACCAATCAGACCTCATAGCTATCTATCTCATATATCTATCTATCTATCTATCTATCTATCTATCTATCCCACATCTATCTATCTCATATCTATCTATCTATCTATCTCATATCTATCTATCTATCTCATATCTATCTATCTAAACCATATCTATCTATCTATCTATCTATCTTATCTATATCTATCTATCTATCTATCTATCTATCCATCTATCTCATATCTATCTCATATCTATCTCATATCTATCTCATATCTATCTATCTATCTATCTATCTATCTATCTATCTATCTCATATCTATCTATCTCATATCTATCTATCCATCTATCTATCTATCTATCTATCTATCTCATATCTATCTATCTATCTCATATCTATCTCTCTCATATCTATCTATCTATCTCATATCTATCTCATATCTATCTATCTCATATCTATCTATCTCATATCTATCTATCTATCTATCTCATATCTATCTATCTATCTATCTATCTCATATCTATCATCTATCTCATATTTATCTATCTAGCTCATATCTATCTATCTCAAATCAATCAAAATATCTATCTATCTATCTATCTCATATCTATCAATCATATCTATCTATCTATCTATCTCTCTATCTCATATCTATCAATCATATCTATCTATCTATCTATCTATCTCATATCTATCTATCTATCTCTCTATCTATCTCATATCTCTCTATCTATCTCATATCTATCTATCTCTCCACATCCCGGAGTCTCGGTACATCCGCATACTTGCCAACTCTCCTGGCAACAGAGGGGGCACTACCTGGCAACAGAGGGGGCCCTACCTGGCAACACTGGGGGCACTACCTGGCAACAATGGGGGCACCTACCTGGCAACAGAGGGGGCACTACCTGGCAAACAATGGGGGCATCTACCTGACAACAGAGGGGGCACTACCTGGAAAACAAAGGGGGCACTAGCTGGCAAACAAAGGGGGCACTACCTGGCAAACAAAGGGGGGCACCTACCTGGCAAACAAAGGGGGGCCCCTACCTGGCAACAACGGGGGCACCTACCTGGCTAACAAAGGGGGGCAACTACCTGGCTAACAAAGGGGGCACCTACCTGGCAAACACAGGAGGGAACCTACCAGGCAACAAACTTGGGCACCTACGTGGCTAACAAAGGGGGGCACCTACCTGGCTAACAAAGGGGGGCACCTACGTGGCTAACAAAGGGGGGCACCTACGTGGCTAACAAAGGGGGGCACCTACCTGGCTAATAAAGGGGCATCTACCTGGCTAACAAAGGGGGGCAACTACCTGGCTACAAATTTGGCTCTACCTGGTACAGAGGGGGCATCTACTTGGCTTACAAGGGGGCATCTACCTGCCGTAAGGGGCACTACCTGGTTATGGGGGCTACAAACCTGGCTATAAGGGCATCTACCTGGCTGTCTTCCAAAGCGTTATGCAGTTAGGTGGAGTGGGTTGGCTTTTTTGAAGGGGCGGGCACACCGACAAGAGGGCCCGGCGCCGCCACAAACATCCCTGCTTTTTCATTTCAAAGTTGGCAACTATTTTCATCAGAACAATAAGGTCAGTTCCGTATAAAATCACTGGACTCATCCCTGCGGTTCCGCCTCCCCTCCGTGCTCCCGGCTCCTCGGGCCGCTGAATGTGGGGACTCGCCGCGTGCGTTACCATGACGACGGATGAGAAAAGGCGCGGAGCAGCGAGGCCCTGGCAGAGATCTGCGGTACTGCACCGCGCGCAGATACTGAGGCCACCTCTGCTGGGAGTTGTAGTCCCACAATATCCCTAGACCACGGAGTCCTCAATCTTTCCTGTTCTTAGCCATTGGTTCTGTAGTCACCTGGGTCTCTATGGCCTCTTCTTTCGGTGCGCAGTCACTATCAGCTGTTGTTCTCTGGTATCAGCCATCTTTGTCTGAGCAGAAGCCGCCAGTAGAATGTTTCAATGGGATGACTGGAAAACCTCCCTACTACCCCTATTTTATCCGCGCCCCCAGAAAATAAATTTTTGGGTATTAAAATTTTTGGGTAATGTGGAGAGGAGACGTCCAAAGCCAAAAACTGGTCACACTCCCATAACCACTGGCAGGCCCCCAAACAAACCGAGCGCCCCTGAAGAAAGTCAGGATACCGCTATAAGTCCAATACCAAGAAGCCCCCATAAATAGTGCCGACTATAGAGTCCAATAAATAGTGCTGGCTATAGTGTCCCTTACACAGAGACAGAGTGCCTCCATAAATAGTGCCGACTATAGAGTCCCCTACAAAGAGAGAGTGCCCCCATAAATAGTGCCGACTATAGAGTCCAGTACACAGACAGAGTGCCCCCATAAATAGTGCCGGCTATAGAGTCCCCTACACAGAGAGAGAGAGTGCCCCCATAAATAGTGCCGGCATAGACCCCCACACAAGGGGAAAGTGCCCCCATAAATAGTGCCACATAGAGCCCATACACAACAGTGCCCCCATAAATAGTCCCGCATAGAGCCCCCACACAAGAGAGAGAGTGCCCCCATAAATAGTGCAGGCTATAGAGTCCCCTACACGAGAGAAGAGGCCCCAAAATGGGGTGCAGCTAAGATCCCCAAACGATAGAGAGTGCCCCATAAATATTGCCGGCTATAGTATCCCCCTACACAGAGAGAGAGTGCCCCCATAAATAGTGGCAGCTATAGAGTCCCCCTACACACAAGAGAGGGGGCCCCAAAAAAAATTTCCGCATGATCCAGTACACAGAGAGAGGCCCCCCATAAATACCCGGGCTATAGAGAGCCCCTACCAGAAGAGGGCCCCCATAAATATCCGGGCATAGAGAGCCCCACACAGAGAGAGTGCCCCCAAAATATCCGTTTATAGACCCCCTAAAAAGAAAGTGCCACCATAAAAGTCCGGGCAAAAGGGAGTCCCCCTACACAGAGAGTGCCCCCAAAATATGCCAGCTAAGGGCCCCCCCTACACAAAGATTCCCCCATAAATAGGTGCCAGTATAGTGTCCCCCTACCAGAAAGGCCCCCAAAAAATAGTGCGCTATAGTCCCCCCCACACAGAGAGGTCCCCCCATAAATAGTGCCGGGCTAATGTCCCCCTACACAGAGAGAGTGCCCCCATAAATAGTGTCGGCTATAGTGTCCAGCACACAGAGAGAAAGAGTGCCCCCATAAATAGTGCCGGCTATAGTGTCCCCTACACAGAGAGAGAGTGCCACCATAAATAGTGCCGCATAGTGTCCCCCTACACAGAGAGAGTCCCCACAAAAATAGTGTCGGCTATACCCCCTACACAGAGAGAGTCCCCCCATAAATATGCGCTATATGTCCCCTACACAGAGAGAGTGCCCCCATAAAAAAGTGCCGCAATAGACCCCCCACACAGAGAGAGAGGCCCCAAAAATGGGGCCCAAACTAAGGGGTCCCCACACAGAGAGGCCCCCAAAAAAATAGGCGGGCTATGGCCCCCTACATAGAAAAAAAGGGGGTGGGGGGGGGGGGGGGGGGGGGAAGTCCCCCCATAAAATATGCTGGCTAAAAGTGTCCCCTACATAGAGAAAGGGGTTTCCCCCAAAAAATGGCTGGCAATAAGTCCCCCTACACAGAGAGTGCCCCCATAAATGGCCGGCATAGAGTCCAGTACCAGAGAGAGGGGCCCCCATAAAAAGTCGGCATAGAGTCCCCCCTACCAGAAAAAAGTCCCCCCAAAAAGTGCCGCTAAGATCCCCCTACACAAGAAGAAGGTCCCCCCATAAAAGTCCCGGCTAAGAGTCCCCCCTACCAAAGAGAGAGTCCCCCATAAATAGTCCGGGCTATAAATCCCCCACACAGAGAGAGTGCCCCCATAAATAGTGCCGGCTATAGTGTCCCCTACACAGAGAGTGCCCCCATAAATAGTGCCGGCTATAGTGTCCCCTACACAGAGAGAGAGTGCCCCCATAAATAGTGCCGGCTATAGAGTCCCCTACACAGAGAGAGTGCCCCCATAAATAGTGCCGGCTATAGTGTCCCCTACACAGAGAGAGTGCCCCCATAAATAGTGCCGGGCAAAGTCCCCTAATAGAGAAGGTGCCCCAAAAAAATATCGGCTAAGATTGCCCTACACGAGAGATGCCCCCAAAAAATAGGGGGGCCGCTAAGGTCCCCAACAAAGAGAGAGAGGCCCCCATAAAATGCCGACATAGGTCCCTACAAGAGAGGAGAGTGCCCCCATAAAAAGTCCCCGGCTAATGTCCCCACACAGAGAGAGAGTGCCCCCATAAATAGTGCCGGCTATAGATCCCCCTACACAGAGAGAGAGTGCCCCCATAAAAGGCCGGCATAGTATCCCCCACCAAGGATGCCCCCATAAATAGTGCTGGCTATAGTGTCCCCTACAAGAAAAGAGATCCCCCCAAAATAGTCCCGGGCTATAGTGTCCCCCTACACAGAGAGAGTGCCCCCATAAAATGCCGCTAAAAAGTCCCCACACAGAAAGTCCCCCCATAAAAAGTCCAGCTATAGAGTCCCCCTACACAGAGAGGTCCCCCATAAATATGCCGGCAAGAGCCCCCCCTAACAGAGAGGGGCCCCCCCTAAATATGCCAGCTATAGAACCCCCCCCAAAAAGAGAGTCCCCCTAAATTGTGGCATAAAACCCCCCCAAACACAGAGGGGTGCCCCCATAAATAGTGCCAGCTATAGTGTCCCCCTACACAGAGAGAGTGCCCCCATAAATAAGCCACTAATTTCCCCCCAACATAAGAAAAGGCCCCATAAAAGGCCGGCATAAGTCCCCACACGAGAGGTGCCCCCATAAATAGTGCGGCTTAGGCCCCCCATAAAGGGGTGCCCCAAAATTGCCGCTTTTGGCCCCTACACGAAAAGGCCCCCCTAAAAGTCCCGGGCAAAGCCCCCACCAGGAAGCCCCCCAAATCCGCACTTACCAAACTTTATAAAACAATGTTATCTCCAGAAAAGAGTTACCTTGGGGGTGGGGGCAGAAATTTCTGGCAGAAATGCACGCACCCCAACCAATTTTGGGGCCCCCAAAGGCCCCCCAAATTTCACTGCCCTCCAACCCACGGTAGGGGCCCCAAGCAAGCGGAGTCACTGCACCTCTCCTTCCCCTACTTGTAGGGGGGCCCCAGAGCAACGGTTCACTGCCCCTCGCTACCCACTGTTAGGGGGCCCCTGGAAGACGGATGTCCTGCCCCTCTGCTAACCCTACTTGTATGGACCCGGAGCAGACAAAGTCACTGCACCTGCAAAACCCTACGGTGAAAAGGGGGCCCCGGAGCAACGGATTCGCTGCACCTCGCTAACCCTACTGTTATGGGACCCCCAAGTAACGGATTCCTGACCTCTGCTAACCCTACTGGTAGGGCCCCAAGCAATGGAGTCCTGCACCTCTGAAACCCCTACGGTAGGACCCGGAGCAGGCGGATGTTACGCCCTTGCAACCCACTATTTGGAGCCCTGGAGCAGACAGAGGTTACTGCACCCCTGCAACCCTACTGTGTAGGGACCCCGGGACGAGGATGTTACGCACCTCTGCAAACCACGGAGGAGCCCGGAGCAGACAGAATTTACTGCACCTCTGCAAACCCACTTTTAAAAGAGCCCCGGGAGAAAGTACCCCTGCACCGCGCAACCCCTACGTGTATGGGGCCCTGGAGCAGACGATGTACTGACCTCGCAAACCCTACGTGTAGGGGCCCGGGACAAAAAAAGCACGCACCTCTGCAACCCACTGTGGGGGCCCCGGGGAGCGACTTTGCGCTGCACCTCGTAACCCACGTGATGGGACCCCAGACAACATTCACTACCCTCAACCCTACTTGTGGGGGCCCCGGGCAGATGGTTGTCACGCACCTCTGCCCCCCTACTGTTATGGACCCGGGGAGCAAGGGATGTCACGCACCTCTGCTAACCTACTTGTATGGAGCCCGGGGAGCAGGCAATGTCACTGCACCTCTGCAACCGAACTGGATGGAGCCCTGAAGGGGCGGTTTTACTGCACCTCTGCAAACCCCTACTATGTAGGGAGCCCTGGCAGACAGATGCACTGCACCCTGCTAACCTACGTGTATGAGCCCGGGAGCAGGGGGGTTTTACTGCACCTCTCAACCCACTTTTTATAGGCCCCGGACAAGGGTATCCCTGCACCTCGCAACCCACTGTTATAGGGCCCGGAGCAGACGATTCACTGCACCTCTGCTAACCCACTGTGTATGGGACCCCGGATCAGACGGATTCACTGCACTCGCTAACCCTACTTGTATGGGCCCTTACAAACTTTGTCCTGAACCTCGCAACCCTACTGTGTATGAGGCCCGGAGCAATGGATACCCTCACCTCTGCTAACCCTACTGTATGGGGCCCTGGAGCAACGGATTCACTGACCTCGCAACCCTACTGTGTATGGGACCCGGATAACGGATGTCACTGCAGCCTCAACCCTACTGGAGGGTCCCTTTAGCAAAGGGAAGTCACTGCCCCCTCTGCTAACCCACTGTATTGGGGCCCGGAGCAACGATACACGCGCTCTGCAAAACCTACCGTGTATGGGGCCCCAAAAAGACGGATGTCACTGCACCTCTGCTAACCCTACGGTATGGGCCAAACAACGGAGTCACGCACCTCTGCAAACCCCACTGTGTAGGGGGGGCCCTGGACAGACTGACGTCCTGCCCCCTTCTAACCCACGGGGTTAGGGGCCCAAGCAACCGGATGTCACTGCACCCTGCAAACCCTACGTGATGGGGCCCCGGAGCAGACTACTCTCTGCACCTCGCAACCCTACGTGAAGGGGGGCTCCAAGCAAGGGACACGCACCTTCTAACCCAGTGATTGAGCCCTGGAGCAAGGGTTTCACTGCACCTCTGCTAACCCACGGGGTAGGGGCCCCTGGAGCAGAGGGGATGTCACGCCCCTTCTAACCCTACGTGTAGGGGCCCATGCAACGGATGTCACTCCTTTTCTAACCCTACTGTCGGGGGCCTAAGCAACGATGCCCTGCACCTCTAAAACCCTACGGTATGGCCCCCGGAGCAGACATGCCCCGCACCTCTGCTAACCCCTGGTATGGGCCCTACAGATGGATGTCACGCACCTCTGCAACCCTACTGTTTGGGGCCTGGAGCAGACGGTGTCACTGCACCTCTGCTAACCCACTTGATGGGCCCTGGAGCAGACGATGTCCTGCACCTCTGCTAACCGTACTGTGGTAGGAGCCCGGGAGCAGAGGGGATGCACTGCATCTCCAACCCTACTGGTATGGGCCCGGAGCGACGATGTTACTGCACCTCGCTAACCCTATTGTTTTGGGGCCCTGGGCAGCGGATTCACTGCACCCTGCAACCCACTGTGTATGGGCCCTTTTTCAAACGAATTGACGCCCTCTGTAACCCACGTGTAGGGGGCCTGAAGAACGGATGCACTGCCCTCTGCAAACCCCCACTGTGTTTGGTCCCTTTAGCAAACGAGCACCACCCTGCAAACCCCACTGTGTAGGGGGCCTAAGCAGAGGAGTACCACCTCTGCTAAACCACCGTTAGGGGCCCCAAGCAGAGGGACAGCACCTCTGCAACCCTACTGCAATGGGGCCTAAGAAAGGGATGTACTGCCCCTCTCTAACCCACGCTAGGGGGCCCCGGACAACAAGTCACTGACCCTGCTTACCCTACTTTTTAGGGGGGCCCAAGTAGACGGATGTCACTGCACCCTGCTAACACTACGGTGTAGGGGGTCCTGGAGCAACGGATTCGGGCACCCGCCCGGGAGGGTGGTTTGGGGCTCTAGGGCCCCCAGCAGCTTGGGCCCGGGTTGGTGGGTTGGCTCAATGGCCCCTCCACCTAGGGGCCCCGGGTTGGTGGTGTTGCTCTGGATCCTTCAGCACTTGGGCCCCTGGAGGTGGGGGTGCCCTCTATGGACCCTCCAGCGCTGTGGGAGCCCGGAGGTGGTGTTGGCCTAGGACCCCCAGCACTGGGGGGCCCCCGGATGGGGGTGTTGGTCTATGGACCCTCCACACGGTGGAGCCCCTGGTGGTTGGTTTTGGCTCTAAACCCTCCAGCACGTGGGAGCCCCTGGATGTGTGTTGGCCTTGGACCCTCCAGCACTGGGGGAAAACCCCGGAGGGTGTTTGGCTCTAGGACCCCCAAGCACTGGGGGGCCCCGGGAGGGTGGTGTTGGCTCTATGGACCCTCCCACTGTGGGAGCCCCTGGAGGTGGGTTGGCTCTATGTATCCTCCAGGGGTGGGGGCTCCTGGATGGGGTGTTGGCTCAGGCCCCCCAGCAGCAGGGAGCCCCTATTGAGGTTTTTGGCTCATGGACCCTCCACACGTGGGCCCCTGGAGGTGGTGTTGGCTCTATGGACCCCCAGCAGCGTGGATCCCGGAGGGGGTTTTGGGGCTCAGGACCCCCAGCAGCTGTAGGGCCCCTGGAGGGGTTTGCTCTATGGACCCCCACAGCGGGGGGGAGCCCGGGATGGTGATGATGGCTCTAAAAATCCCCCAGCATTTTTGGGGGCCCCTGGATGGGGTGTTGGCTCTATGGACCCTCCAGCATGGGGCCCCCTGGATGGGTTTTCCAATGACCCTCCAACTGGGGACCCCGGATGGGGGTGTTGGCTCTGGGGACCCTCCACACGTGGGCCCGGGTGGGGGTTTTTGGGCTCTAGGACCTCCAGCAGCTGTGGGGCCCTGGGGGTGGTTTTTGGCTCAAAGGACCCCCAGCAGCTGGGGGAGCCCCGGTTTGGGGGGTTTTGGCTCATAGCCCCTCCCAGCAGCTGGGGGCCCCCTGGGGTGGGTTGGCTCAATGGACCCTCCACAGTGTGGGCCCCCTGATTGGGGGTTTTGGGGCTCTATGGACCCTCCAGCAGCTGGGGAGCCCCCCCCCCGGGATGGTGATGAGGGCTCTATGAATCCTCCACATTTGGGGGCCCCCCTGGATGGTGGTGTTGGCTCTATGGATGCTCCACAGCTTGGGACCCCTGGGGTGGTGTTGGCTCTAGGGACCCCCCCACATTTTGTGGGAGCCCTGGGGTGTGTTGGCTCTAGGACCCTCCAGCCTGTGGCCCCTAAAATGGGGGTTTTTGGCTCTATGGACCCTCCAGCAGTTTGGGGGACCCCTGGAGGGTTTGGGTTGGGTCATGGACCCCCAGCACTGTGGGCCCCTGAGGGGGGGTTTGGTCATAACCCTCCACAGCTGTGGGCCCCTGGACCCACTCAAAACACCTAAAAACCCATTTCTTCAGCTTGCCTTAACCTTCACAAAACTTTCACTACTTCCCCCACAACTGTCTGCCCCTCACCTCCTGTCCTTTCCCCCTCCTTGTAGATTGAGCCCTCGGGGTAGGTCCCTCCCCCTTGGGCCCAAATTGTCTTTTACCCCTTATCACTGACTCGTTTTACTTTTAAGTATGAAACCCCCCTCGAATGTACAGCCCCGGGAATCAATGGCGTTTTAAAATAAATAAAAATAATAAAATTTGGCCCCCCAGCACTGGGGGGGCCCCCTGGATGGGGTGTTGGCTCTATGGACCCCCACAGCTGGGGGGGCCCCTGGATGTGGGTTGCTCTATGGACCCTCCAGCACTGGGGGGGCCCCTGGAAGGGGTTTTTGGCCTAGGGACCCTTTTCACCTGGGGGGGCCCCGGATGATGGTGTTGGCTCTAGGCCCCTTTCACAGCCGTGGGACCCCAATTTGGGGTTTTGGGCTCTAGGACCCCCAATTGTGGGGGTCCGGATGGTGGTGTTGGCTCATTGCCCCTCCAGCCTGTGGACCCCGGAAGGTGGTGGGGCTCAGGGCCCCCTCCACCTGGGGAGCCCCTGGAGATGGGTTGGCCTAGGGACCCCCAGCAGCTGGGGGGCCCGGATGGGGTTTTGGGCTCTATCCCCTCCAGCACTGGGGGCCCTGGAGGGTGGTTTTGGGCCCTTATGGCCCTCCGCACTGGGGGGCCCCGATGAGGGTTTTTGGCTCTATGGCCCCCCGCAGCTGTGGGAGCCCCTGGATGAGGGTTGGCTCTATGGACCCTCCACAGCTGGGGGCCCCCTGAAGGTGTTGGCCTAGGGCCCCTCCAGCAGCTGTGGGGGCCCCTGGTTTTGGTGGTTTTTGGCTCTAGGCCCCTCCACAGCTGGGGGATGCGTTACATTAGGGGCCTAGATGGTGGTGTTGGCTCTATGGACCATGTGGGGTGCTCTCTGCTCCAGCTACCTGTGACAACCTATCAGAACCTTTTTGTGTCACTCCCCGCCCATCTAGCTGCTGTCTGTGCTGGACACTCCGGTTACTCTGAATATTAGCTGCTGGTCATAATAATGTGACTTGACTATCTATAAAAGAGCCTGGCAGCACTCTTCCTCCCACCGAGCCTGACAGTAGTGTGAACACGGCCTTATATTTCTATCTAAATGAAGCCCTCCTCCCCCTGTATTCCGCTATTACATCCTGCTTTCCCTTATGACAGGATAAGTAGTCATGAGTGCTTCTCTCAGACGGCATAACATACAACAAGCTTCGATGTAATAGCCGGGGTCCGGGAGGGAATTGGTGCAGAATGTGTCGTCCATAGCTTTTTTTTTTTTTTTTTTTTACCGCGCTGTGACTCCCTCATTGTCATTGAAATTACAACGATGTTTGTGCAACAGAAAGGACGCAGCAAACAGCAATTTTCCGCCATCGAATTATCCGGGTTGGAGCAGGGTCCCCAAAATAGCTGTTGTCAAAGCTGCCCCTATTACAGGGAATATAGCTGTAGAGCGGTGACTGATTTCCAGGGAGTCATTTACATGAGAATGGCGCGGGCTCCGCGGCTGCCGGCTAAGCCGGGCTTTTTATTCTATCTCGTGTCTGATTATCCTACAAACATATTCCACACAGACAATTCCGCGCGCTCCTCTGTGCTCTCGCCTCCCATCCTCGCCGCGCCGCTCTTATTTATTCTGGCTATCTGACTTTATATCCCATAATCCTCCTGTTGGTTCGGATCAGTGTGTTTTGTCATTTTGTGTAATTTTACCTGTTCTTCCACCGCACTGATCCTCCTTTATTTCTTCCAAATTCAGACAATCCCCCGGGAGATGAAGAAAACTCTTCTCGCTTTGTCTGCGCGGTTTTTTTTTTGTTTTTTTATTCCTTTATTTATTGCTGTTTACAGACCAGATCTTGCGGAGGTGATCGCTCTGACCGGATGTGGATGGGAAGAGCAAAATTGGGGTTTATATGGCTGCATTATCTTTATTTGCTGCTAGAGAAATTCTAAGAGTGAAATGTGATGGGGAAAGGGTAGACTCACGGGCGCCATAGCTGATAAGCACACCGTCGCCTTTTTTGGAACATATTCCTAGCGGCTCGCTGTTTTCAGTTTGGGAGGGCGGACTGATGATGTTACTTGGCCGTGGTTACTATGGAAGATATGACTGTTGGGTGCTGGGGGGTCATCCGGAAAGGCAACAGCTGGCTTGGACTGGCCCACAGAGGATTAGGGTAAACCCCCAGAGGGGCTCTGGGCTTCTTTTTAGGGGGAAAAACAGAAAAAGAAGCAAACACAAGAGGCATTTACAGTGGCTGTTGGGTGGGCCCCTAGAATCAACTCCACTGGTGGGCTCCAAGAATCACCTCCACTGATGGGCTCCAAGAATCAACTCCACTGGTGGGCTCCAAGAATCAACTCCACTGGTGGGCTCCAAGAATCAACTCCACGGGTGGGCCCCAGGAATCATCTCCACGGGTGGGCCCCAGGAATCATCTCCACGGGTGGGCCCCAGGAACCGACGCCACGGGTGGGCCCCAGGAACCGACGCCACGGGTGGGCCCCAGGAACCGACGCCACGGGTGGGCCCCAGGAACCGACTCCACTGCTGGGCCCAGAATCGACTCCACTGCTGGGCCCCAGGAATCGACTCCACTGCTGGGCCCCAGGAATCGACTCCACTGCTGGGCCCCAGGAATCGACTCCACTGCTGGGCCCCAAGAATCGACTCCACTGCTGGGTTCCAAGAATCAATTCCACTGCTGGGCCCCAGGAATCGACTCCACTGCTGGGTTCCAAGAATCGTCTCCACTGCTGGGCCCCAAGAATCGACTCCACTGGTGGGCTCCAAGATCTTACCTTGACTTGAATGGGAAAAGGCAAATTCTACACAAAATTCCGCAGATAAACTTTTCCCGGGAATTTTGCCTTCTCCGATTGATGTCAATGT
>JAODAL010046521.1:0-30847 GCA_025379985.1 Phyllomedusa bahiana | reverse complement strand
AATTTAATTTTAAAACCCTTTTTTTTATTGGCCCTTTACCAATAATTGGGGGGTTTTTTTTTTTTTTTTTTTGGGGTAGAAAGGGGAGAAGACCCCTAAGCCCCGGATGGCCTCTAAGGCTGAGTAATCTTCAGGTGGAAGGAGCCCCCGGGCGGTTTGGGCGAGGGAGACCCGGTGGCCCTGAGTAGGAGGAGGGATGGATTCGTTCCGGGGGGAAAACGTGCGGCGAGCTACAGGCCCCAAAATGGAGGAGTTAGGGCGGGGATGCCCACTGAGATCTTTCTCCCAGTAAGGTCCCGCCCTTTGTCGCAAGGTCACGGAGGGGCCCGCTGGGCAGGGGGCGGGGGGCCCCCCTTTTGGTCGGGCCCCCCCACCCCCAAAAAGGGCCACATCGGGACCGGCACCGCGGTCATGGGGCCAGGGGTTCCCCAACAGGGGGGGGGACCCAGGGAGAAAGAAACCAGTCAAAGTCCAAGGCGTTCTCAGGGGACTTCCCAGGGAGGGGGAAATTTCCCATCTTGGATGGGGGTCGGTGTTGGCCATCACCCGCCTGTGGGGCTCCTGACAGACACGGGCGGCCTGGCACAGTGCCCCCATGCCCTTTTGACATCAGGGGGGCCCCCTCGGGACTAGCCCCCTGGATCCCCGGGGCAAGAGGGGGAGTTCTTGATAGGTTAGGTGGTCTGGGGTTGTCCCCTGATTATTTGCCCCTGGCTTTCCCCCCTGTCCTCCGCATTCGGGGAAAGGTTATGCCCGCTGTGGGTTCCCCCGTCCCCCCCGGGGACCCTCAGGGGCCCATTTGGCGGAGGTATTCGGGGGGAGGTATTTTCCCACGACCCTCAGCGGGAAAACGGGAAAGGGGCCCGGCTGGAAAGGACGGGGTTTCCAGCGGAAAACCACTCTGAGCCCCCACAGGGCCCGCCCCACTCCCCGGTGCCCCGGGCCCAGCCCTTTTATGACAGGGCGTTCAGGGGACAGGGTCGGGGACCCCACCCCGAACTAAACCTGACCGGATCGCCCCTGCATCGCCGCCCCGTTGCGGGTGATGCCCCCTGCGGGTGGGGGTTTGAGCCCGGGGACCCGCGCCGGCTTTCCCCAAAGGTTTCCCAGGTCGGCCTTTTTCCACAGCCCCGGATCTGGGGGGAAAGAGGGAAAGGGGAGGCCGGATCCTTGCGGGGGGGGTTTAAAACCCTTCCCGCGCGGGTGAGACGGCAAGGGGTAAGTGGGGGGCAGCGCCGCACCCGTGGGGAGCTCAGAGCGCGCCCCATGTCCCTTGGCTGTACTGAAAAGAGGGCCCGTGGCAGCTTCGGGCGGGGAAAGGGGCCCAAACTCCCCTCTAAGTTCGGGAGCGGGGTTTAAAAAATTTGGAGTTCGGCAGCCCATCATGTCAGAAGGAGTCCCAGGATTTGGGCTGCCTTTTTTTTCCCTTTTTTGGGCCCATTTGGATTAAGAATTTTTAATGAGGGAGAGCAAGTCTCGGAGGACCCCTGCAGCCCGTCCTCTCCCCCTTACATAGAAACTCCCCCCCCCCCAGAATATTTTTTGCCCCTTTTTTGGGAAATATTGGCACCACATTTTGTTTGCCCCAAATTCCTTTGGGACACACCCTTTAAATTTACACGTCCAATTTTTTTTAAAAATAGGGGCCCTTCCCTATCACATTATTTAAAACCCTTTTGGGACACACGGGGGGTATACGTCAGGGGGGGAAAATTTGTCTTTTTTTAAATTTTCCCTAAGGGGGAAAGCTGCATTCTTCCGGGTTAGAAAAAAGTAATTTGGGAATTTACCTCCCCCATTTGCTCATCAACAGGAAGTAAATTCCTCCTCTGTAAATACAGTGGAGAAAAAAATTTTTTTAAAATGGGTTTGTTTTTTTTTCCCATCGCCTTCTAAATTTCTCCCCCCAAAGTATTTTTTAAAGGGGTTTAATTGTTTTCTTTTTTAATCTTTTTATTATTTATATAGTTAAAAAATTTTTTGGGTTGTTTTACTTTTATGGCAATTCGTTTTCTTTTTTCTTAGTTTGCTTCCTTTATCTTTTTTTTCCCACACTTTATTTTTTTCCCTTTGCTTCTTAGGCCTTTCATGCCCCCCTGTTTTATTTGCTGAAACGCTTTTTTTTTTTGTTTTTTATTGCCTCCTTTACATTCTTTTGACCCCACTTTGGGGTTTTTTTCCTGTTTCTAATTTTTTTTTTCCCTTTATGGTTTTGTCCCTCTCACAGTGGGGCCTAAGATTTTTTTTAAAGTTCCCTTTTATTTTTGTTTGCTTTTTTTAAACACCTTGTCCCAGTAAATTCGGTTTGGGGCCCTCTCTAAGCGGGGAAAAAATTAGTTCTCAAAATTAAAGTGTTTTTGGGCCCCAGGGAAAAAAAGCTTTTTGGAAGGTTTAAAGGGGTTTTATTAGGCACTTTTCCCCTTGGTGCCCCAAACCTGGATTTTTTATCTGTCAGGTCTATTATTCAATTATTAAGTTTAAAAAGGGCCCTTTCCCTTTCTAGTCGGTTCCGGGCCCCATTTGGGAAGGGTTAATTATCTTTGTTATAGACAAAAACCTGTTTCCTTTGTGAGGCTTAAAGGGTTTAAGATTCCCATTTTATGCCCTGGGTATTTTAAAGTCGCCCAGAATAAAAACCTCATTTGATTAAAAGTTTAATCTATTTGCCTGGGGGACCATTTTCTTCTAGGGGTTCTGTTTTTATTTGGGGCCCCTATTTTTCAGGACTCCTATTAGTTTTTATTACTGTTACTACCCCATGTAAATTTATCCATAATGATTCCCCCTGTTCAGTACCTGACCTATATCTTTCCTACAGTGTTGGCTTCAGACAGGATTTTACTTTAGAGACGGGACACCTCCCCCTTCCGGGGGTTTACGGCCCTTTCAAAAAAGGCCGGAAAACCCTCCCAATTTAATTGCCCGTAGTCCCTTGGGGTCCCCGCCTGTCTCGGGTTTTTCCCCACTATGTTTTTTTTCTTCGCAATTTTTTCTTTAGTTTTTTTATTTTTTGGTCAACTCCGGGCATTGGTCAGAAATTGCAATTTAGAGATTTTCCAGTTTTTTTTCCCTTTCCCCCCTTTTTTTTTTTAACTATTGCTACCCCCCCTTTTCCCCCCACTCCACCCCTAAATTTTTTTTTCTAATTCCCGCTCTCTATTTACTATCTTCCCTTTTTAAAAATTTGTATTTTTCCCTCCCCCCAGCCCCTATTTTAAAATTTTTCCCCCAGTTTCCCAACCCCAATTTTGCCCCCCAATTTAAGGGCTCCCCCCCCTCCCTCCCCATTTGGGTGCAGCCTTTCCCTTTGCATGAGCCTGTCCCAAGACAGAAGTCACCCCGGGTTCCCCAAAAAACCAAAATTTCCCTCTTTCCAAACCCCCAATTTTGGGGCCACTTATTCACCCTCTAATCTCCCCGCTGCCTCTCTGGTGTGGCCCTTGGAAAACGGGTTTAATTTTTCTGAAAAATATTCCCTTTGGAGGTCCCTTTCCTTGAGCTTTTTTTGAGTCCCTGGAAAACATTTTTTTAAAGGGCACTCCCCCTTTCCTCTTAAATTTGTCATTGGTGCCAAATGTGGACCAAAGGGCGGGTGGAAATTTTCACCGCCCCCCCAGCAATCTGGCAACCCCATTTTGCGAAAATTTCGAAACCCCGGGGCCCCGGTAAACAACCCTTTCTGTTCGACGATCTGGTCTTTGGGCAGATTGCCCTTTTTTGTGCCCTTTATAAAGGGGGTCCCCAAAATACTAGCACCTGTTAGCCCGGCTTGCCTCTATTTTCCCCATTTTTACTGGAGCAGGGCCGGGGTAGTGTCTTTCTGCAGCAATGCTATTTCTGGGGCATCCCCTCATCCGCCAATCTTGCAAATTTTTTTTGGGGTGTGCCGTTTAGGGTAGCCTCCCCAACCTTTTTCCCTTACACCTTTTTTCTTAAATGTTACCCAGTAGCTGCCTCATGTTTCCTGCCCCCCCATTTCTTCCATCCTCCCCGCATCTTCACCCGCGAGTGATTGCTCAGTGAGCAGCAAAAATCCTTTTCCCAAATTGGCAATGGGTCTCAGTGTTTCCCTTTGCTTATTTAGATCCGGGGTACGGGCTTTAAATGTGCAGGTGTGACACATCTTTCACAGCAAACTGTTTTTCAAGGAGGGGATCCCTTGACCGGTTGTGACTGGACAGCATTGTTAAACCTTGGGGAAATCATGGGGATGTTACCAAAAAAAAAAAAAAAAAAAAAAAGATACAAATGGGAAAAAACTGTATATTCTGCCCTTTTTTAAAAGCCCCAAAAAGAAAGTCCCCCAAAATTAAGTCCCCCACTTTTCAAAACGACCCTTAACCAAACAGAACCCCCTTTTTTTTTTTCCCTGCCAGAATTTTCTCGCTTAGGGCTACTTTGCTTTTAACCCTTTGAACCAAAACAGTTCAGCGCAATCTCCTCTGAGAAGGCAGAGGGAAGCACACAAAAATCATTTCGTAATACATTTAATGCAATAAATCAGTATTCAGAGTGCCAGAATTGCATCATTTAAATGGGTTTCTTACCATGCTGTTTTTTACAAGCAGCTTAGGTAGGGGGGGCTTTTATAGCAAATGAATGGCATAAATTTTGCTCCTCCCATAACTTTGCTGAGTCTTTTTCAGAGAATAGTGCGGATTTTAATTTTGTAAGAAAACAAGTCTACGGACCTCTGAGGAGTGATCTTGTTAGAGATAAAGACCATGCCTCATCTGACCATGGTGACTTCACTAGAGGCGGTAACCTAGAAACACTAGTGTGCACTCACAGCAGATTCAATCTCAACTCTTGAGCATTTTCAATTTCCCAAAAAGGGAAAAGGGGTTTTGTAAAAGTATTGATCACTGTTCCCTTTCAAGTTTAAAATAATCACTGTTTGTTAAAAAAAAAATTTTGGGGGGAGAAACAAGGGATGAGGAGCCATTTATGTGGCAAAAAAAGAGCTTTTGACTACAAAGGAAATTTTTAAGGGATTTTGCCATCTTTGCAAAATCCCCCCTTTGGGGGCGCTCGGAGCGGGGGGGGGTAAAGTTGGCTCGAGGATTTGGGAGATGGCCCCAAATGTCCAGCTTTTTTCCCCCTCAGTCTTCAAGAGTTTCAAAAATAACCCTGATACCCTTTCTCGGCTTTATTTGAAACTCCCACAGAAAGAAACAGGGAGAACTGTGCAAAAACAGCCATCTCTCCGTTCTCTGGGTTAGTCTTTGCGACCCGAGTGGCCCAAGAAGGGATTTTTTTTATTTTGGGGAAAACCCCGTTAAAAAAAATAGAAAAGTACCGAACTAAAATAATCTAACATGATTAAACCGGGTTTTAAAGTCGTTCAGGCTATGTTTATTTTCTGATACAGCGCTTTCCCAAAATTTTTTTTTTATACAAATATATTATATTTTATTATATATATAAATTTTTTTTTTATTTATTTTATATTAAAAATATAATATATATATAAACTTATATATATATTATATATAACCCCATATATTTACATTATTATTATATTACTATATAAAATACACACAATATATATATATATTTATTTTTTTTATATTTAAACATATACTTTTATACCCTTTTATATAAATTTTTTTTATATTTTTCACATTTTATATTACACATTTATATATATATATTTTTTTATATTTATATATATATATTTTTTTTTAATTAGTTAGATAGATTGATAGTAGATAGATAAAAAAAAAAAAAATTGCAGACTCACCCGTATCCAAATTTTCAATTTGCAAAAAAAGGTGATTTTTACCACATTTTTCCAAAGACGACGTTTCGGCCCTCTCACAGAGCCATTATCAAATGACCAAAACAGTGGGACCCAAATTCCATTATAAATAAACAGTGATCAATGCCCAATTAAAAAACAAAAAACGTCAATTTTAAAATATATTCAAGGATTTCAAAAAATTTTCATTTTATAAAGTGTATACAAAAAACTTTGGGGGGGGGATAAAAGATAACATTGAGTAAAATCAACTTATCAAAAAAAAATAGGTACAGTGTGTAAAACATACAATTAAAAATATAATTTAGGGGGGCGGGGGGACCGTACGGGTCACCCAATAAGAAAATAAAAAGAAAAAACATAACCAGCTGTTGATAATTCAGGCATGAGGACTTGGCGTCCTGTAAATCCAACTGGGGGGAAGTCCGGAAACAAAGGAATAAATTTTTACAAAAAACGCGACCACGAGACCCGCCCCGGGCCCGCACATACCCCAAAGGGGAGGGGCCGGAAACACGACACCCCGCCCGGCGCCCCACCCAGGTTTAAGTCACTGGCCGGGGAAACACCAAAACCAATTTCGAAACCCCCGGGAAATTTAAAAATACCGCGCCAACATATTCCCCTGGCAACGCCAAAAAATCAACCTAAAAAACTAAAAAATTAAAAAAAAAAAGTAATCGCCAAAAAAAAAAAAAATTTAAAATGACCCTGCGTTCTATGTTTTAATAATAAAAAGAAAACATAATTGTTTCATAAAAAAACCCCCACATTACAAGAAAATTTTTAAAAAAGGTGAAAAAAAATGTAAAAATGGCGAATAGTAGGTTGGCGTACAGGTCCCCGGTCCATTGTTGTATTGTTTGGATGTGCGGCTATTTTTCATTTTCTTATATATAAATTATATATTATATATATATATATATTTATATATATATATATATATATATATATATATATATATATACCACACACACACAATATTATATATTTTATTACAGTAATCCTAAAGTCTCCACGAGCCAGATAGAAGGAACACACAGCATACAATGATACACTGAATGAAATAAAACAGTATCCAGAAAAGCTCCCCCTAGTGGTGACTGAAGACTTCCAGAATTTCACAGTTTAACTCTTTGTCAACAAGGATTTGGAGCTACATACCTGAAAATAATAACAGTGCTCTGACTAAAATAATATATAAAGAAACATAACAGCAAGACCTACATACATAAAATGATACTTTTCAAAGATGGCTCTAAGGATAACAAAGTCATCAATCAAGGTTCTAAGAACAAACTAAACATCACTAATGAGTAAAGCAAAAGTTAAAGGGGTTTTATCGTTTCATCATTTGGCAGCCGTTCATACTGGTTGCTAAGGAGAGCTTATGAAATGGAGGGGTGTGTTTCTCCTCCCAGCAGGGAGTATCTTCACTCTGCAGATACGTGTGCACATGAGAATTCATTCTGTGTGAGGTGGGGGAGGGAAGAGATTCTCAGCTGTCGGAGACTAAGGAATCATTGGAAGTGAAAAGCTTAGTGTATATCTAAATTTTTCGCGCTCTTTACATTGTAACTAGAATGGGCATTTGACATTCAGGACTCTGGGAAAGATGGGTGAGTTTTCTGTCTCTCTCTCTCTCTCTCTCTCCCACACAGTGATATATCCTGCAGATTATTACACCTCTGACCTCTACAGATCTGCAGAACAAAACTATATGCTTTATCTGTTGTGTTTACATGGGACTGCACAAGATCTCTCTCTGCTGCAGGACCTCTGATCGCGGTCAGTGAACGCAGCAAACCCCACACCAAACCCATGACGTGGCAAACCTGGTCAATCGCCTGCACCGACTGACGGAAACCGCAGAAGTGTCTCCGAACGTAAACCTTGCCCGCCCGCGGACTGACGCAGGCAAACCTACCACTCTCGTGACGCAGCAAACGTACTGCATCCATCATCAGCTAGCTTCTTGCACACATGTCTCTTTTGATGCCCTCCCCATATCTTTGAACCTTGTTATACTTTTGACGATGAAAATACGAATCTGGGGAAAAAACTTGAGTTGCTAACGACCCGGGACAGCTTCTCTGCAATGCTGATGAGGGTAAGCAAAAAACATGTCCGGCCAAAAATATGCAAGTTTTTTTATAAAAATTGTGATTAATTCCAAAAAAACAAATTCGGATTTTTCATAAATTTTATATTAAACAACTGCTTAAAAAACTTACATTTTGCATCATATTTAAAGACATTAGTGAGAAAAACTTAGTGTCCATGTTAAAATTTGGGGTCCAACTTAGTACAAGAGTTAAAACCATGCGTCTTGATGAGATTTAAACGTCGGACGGCAAGGATTGTTCGTTCTTTCCAGATAAAATATCCTCTTAAATTAGGACGCCTAAACCAGGATAGGCATCTCCACCAGAGGTACCCACTAAGGCCGTACACAGTATGTCTGCATGGTTGAGCCACCTAATACAGATATAATTCAATATTGGGCATCCCACAATGTGCACTGACATATGCAGTTGAATAGGAAAGTAAAAGTGTAGAAAAGGTCTTGTAGATTTTGTTCTCCCAATTTATGATCAGACAGAACATTCAACATGTCCCTACAGTCTTGAGATAAACATAGACCGGACCCAGACAGGCGTTATGCTTGTGATAGCCACCGTCACGTCTTTAGAATCCAATATCATTAATGCACTGGACCCACTGTCCTGTGTAGGTGTCAGAAATGACGAACAAACCTGACCTCCAGGACACATTATGTTCCCAACCAGTCTAAAAATAATCATTAAACTAACCATATAATGAATCTGAGCACAAAAAAAGTTTAGCATTAGGATATAAATAGGTATTACGCCATGAAAATATACAGAGTGACCTGACAGCGTGTGTTGAGGAAGTGTAAAGCTCCAGCTATGCAGGTCACAGTGTCTGATACACAGATAATATTACCAAGAAGGACACATATCTCACTGTATTCTCTATAGCTGCTAAAAAAGATGCCAGCGGGTGCTGCTGTGATAAAAGAGGTTCTTCTCAGGGAGCAGGGAAGAGAAATACATTTGTAGCTTTATAGACAGTCGTAATATCTGGATAAGTGATGCAGAACTAACAGACTTGTGGTTGTCTCACTACAAGGATTGCTTTTTATGTTAAAGATCTTGCAAAAACAAGTCACCTTGTAATATGCGTCCATTAACAGTGTCCTACCTATTCCTAGATATCCCCTCTTGTATGGGCTGCATCAGCTCCTCAGGTCGCTATAGCTACAGACCTGTTCGATCTCTCCTGATAGGCTGCCAGTACTGGTTGCTATAGCTACAGACCTATCTTCTACTGCAGCATAGTAGAAGCCAGTAAACACGCCCCTGAATTCAAAGTGAAACCAAGAGAATAGGACTTTAGTAAAATGAATCAATGTAGTGAGAAAACCCCTTTAAAGGACACTCCACCAATGAAGTACAAATACATGGTATGTAAAGGGTCTAACCCTTACTCATTTAATTACCCAACATTACTGTGTATATTTATGTACTGCAGATCTAGATAATGCCTGAAATGGAATAGAATTCAAATGGAAAACCTTTTTCTTCCTGTGCATTTAAGCGGTTTTGCCATTAAGCAAAATCCCTGTCTGTGGTCGGCCTCAGAGAGCGGGAAGGTGGCTGCCCTAGCACTGTTCTCCAGGTTCTTTCGTATGACAGTTCTGACTATAGCCCAGTGAATGTGCTTGGCTATACTTTGAACTTCCATAGATATGACTGGGGAAGACGAGCACAGGCGCGGCCATCTGCCTATTCACTGAGGCCTGCTCATAGCGAGCTACGAGCCTGCCTCAGAAAGGGATTTTGCTTTATGTCAAATCTCCTTTTACACTAAAACAGTCCTTCAATAAAGTACTTAAATGGGTTATCTCGCCATACAGTTTCACAGAGCCATAGGCAGCTTTAGTCTCACATTTCCTGGTCAGGCTGTGGGTGGTTTTATAGGAGTGATTGACATATCAGTTCAGCTATTCTTAGCTATTCCTGTTACAGTGATATGAGTGCAGGAGGTTTCTAATCTGTAGTGTACAGGGCTACAGAGCTCTAATGGGTGAAAGCTTGTTATTTAGTTAGGTAAACAAACTCAGTTGCTAAAGATAAGACTCTGCAGGGAGTGACTCACTATGGTCAATGGCGCAATCAGATAAGAGACAGAGGGAAGAGATGTAGGGAAAGGTGATCGGTAACCAAGAGAAACTTGTGTACTCTAAGAGGAGATAAAATCTTCTTTAACTTCTGACAAAAGCAAAACCAAAATCAGCATTGTATTTAGTAATAGTCTTCATTTTCCTTTCCCTGCCTGTTAAACGTGAATCACTGTCTTTAGAAAACCCCTATAGCCCCTTTTTTTTGGTCATCACGTTCATTTTTTCCTACCCACCGTCCAAGAGCCATAACTTTTTCATTTTTCCATATTTATAGGTATATGAAGGCTTTAATTTTGTGGGACAAGATGTGCAAGATGGCGTCATTCACCGTACCAGAGAATATACTGGGAAACTGTAAGAAAATTCTAATTGGGTCGAAGTCAGAAAAAAAAATTTACTTGCGCCATGTATAGGTGGGTTTTGTTTTTACACCATTCACTCTTATGTATAAATGATGAGTTTTCTGTTTTCTGCAGGTTGATATGATTACCAAATATGTAGGGTTTTCATTTTAGTATCGTAAAAAATAAAAAAATTTCTTTGATTTTTACATTTTCGCTTCAGGGCCATTTTCTACGACCAAGAAGTATTTTGTACTTCCTCCTATGGACCTGTTTGAGGGTGCATTTTTGGTGGGCTGAGGTGTACTTTTTATTGGTACCAGTTTGGAATGCATGCAACTTTTTGTTAATCACTTTCAGCCCCGGTTCACACGGCTTATTCAAGCCGGAATTGCGAGCGCAATCCGGCTCGCAATTCCGGCTTGAATAAGGGGCGGGGGCGCGGCCCGCCGGTCCCATAGACTTACATAATCCACGGCGCGTATTGCGCCTGGATAATGTGCATGTCACGTTCTCCCCGCCCGGCGGAATGGAGAGGATGTCACAGCTCTGCAGATCTCCTGCAATGGTCATTTCTCATGCCTGCAGAGCTGCCACCTCCCTCTACAAGCTCCTTGTAACCAGAATGCCTGTATTGGTGTAAACAGTTATACATACAGCCTGAACTGATGAAACAAATGTGAGGAATGCACTCTGTTCCCCCTCTGTTATCAGGCAGGAGGTAGAGGGGAACAGACTGTATAAGGCTGTCTCATATGGGGGAGAGTGAAACTAACAGCTAGAGATTCAGTAATTGCCCAGATCCTTCACATAGTGCCATCACTGGGAGATGAGCAGAGAGGAGCTCAGAGAGTCTTTATTACAGACTATATTTACTATTTTGCCATAGGAAAACTTAAACTCTATCAGTTCTCTATCTATAAAACACTAAAACGTAACTTTTATTATATATAACACTTAACCTCTATACATGCTATTTAAAAACCTGATTTCTAACCTCGAAATATATCCCTTTCTACTTCTGAAGGAAGGAATAGCTCCCCTTCTATTATCAAGTCTGGTGGAACACCACCTATTAACAGGAAAACCTTATATATACATTAATTTACTAACTCCAGTAAGGGATCCCAAGCCTCCTACTTGGGCAATTGGGCAATTTTGGAGACTCTTTATTACCCAGACACAGCCATTACAGAAAGCTGTGACAGCTAGTTTCACTTTAATTTTACACAGAGTGCAGGCAGCCAATCATAGCACAGGGGGGCGTGACCCATCCAGGGGGCATGTCTCAACAGGTTGAACTAAATATCAGTCAGCCAATCACAGCAAAGGAGGTGTGGCCCAATCTCAGGCTGCTGATTTAGCCCTAGACACACAGATTCGCTCATAGCTGCTCTAATAAATGATTTAGGTAATGCAAACCAATTGTAAAAGTGCTTATTTTTACTGTCCCCATCAGAACAGATATGATCTTTGTAGCGAGAAAACCCCTTTAACATAGGAGTTCTTCTTGTGAACACATAAACACAGACACTTTTTGAGGATCCTAGAAACTAGAGCAGTGGTTACATGTTAGGCCCCTACCAATCTGATATTGCTGGCCTATGCAAACAATAGCCCAATAAGTCTCAGAAAGTCCCTCTATACAAACAGTAGCAACAACAGAAATAATAAGATACTCCTGCTCTGGAGACTACACATCCATATTACTGAATATCGTCTATTGCCGCCTCCTCTCCACATCAGAGAAGGCTTGCACTCTTTTGTGACAGCTATAAATGAGCCCTTTATTTGCCCATGTGGTGAAGCAGGCAATTTGGCAAACAACTTCAGCGCTTGTAAAAGATTTTTTGCTCTAATCACTCTTTTAATTTGGTTTTAAAAACTGCATATTTCAAAACAAAAACAATGGTTGGGCATGGAGGCCTATAATTACCAAAAAAAGTGATGTATTATGATGCTGATAGTCAGCCAAAAACAACCTCACAGGACAAACTGCAAAAACAGTTTAAAGAATAGGTTATCATGGCAGCAAAATGGAGCACGCAACACTCAGTCATATGGCGTTACTAAGGCAGGAAGTACCAAAAGTAAGATATAGAATGGTATTACAGACACCAGGCTGATTTAGCACAGAAAAGAGTTGAACGATATTGCCTGAATAAGCAATAGCGCAATCTGGTTTTGGCTACAATCCCAGATAAGCACATCTCCAAACCAAGCGCAGGGTCTTTATTCCATAAAAAGGTTCTTTATTTTTATTAACAAACTATGCGTTTCGTGTTTCGAACACTTCTTCAGGCTTACGTTCCTCAGGCTGATTTAAAGAGAAGAGGTATTCCCATTTCGTTGATTAGCTTTAACTCATTAACGACCGCCCACCGACTTTTGACGTCGGCTGGTGCGGGTCGTTCGTCTGCAGCGACGTCTTTTGGCGTCACTGCAGACATTGGAGTTTGCGGCGCCTGGCGCTGCAGCTGCGCTGGGATCGGGGCTGTGCTACACAATGTATTAGCATATATGAATATGCTAATGCATTACTAAGTGTAAACATTTTTTTAAAAAAATGTAAAACAGTTCTCCCTTCATGGGATAAAAAAAAAGTAAAAAAACCATAAAAAGTGTAAACAAAAATAATAAAATAACATGACCGTAATAACCTGTAGAATTAATCTAACAAGTTAAGTGTGAAATGTGAATGGTGTAAAAAAAATGTAAAATTTTTATTTATTTATTTATTTAAACTGCAATTATTTAAAAGTGAACTTAAACTATTCCCCCATAAAGTACAACTTGTCTTGAATAAAACGAGGTCTCACTGCGTCATTGGAAAAATAAAAAAGTTACAACTGTTGAAACGCAGGCGAAAACTAAAAAAATGTTCTGGTCATTAACTACTTTTCAGGCTTCGGCTTAAGGGGTTAAACATGTAGGCAAGGTAAATAAAGACTATTACAAATACATTGCTTTTCTGATTTTGCTTCTCTTCAGAGTTGAAGCAGTTCTTATCTCCTTTTTGTGTACACAAGCATCCCTAGGATACAGACCACCACTCTCTGCTCTTATTGCTCCAGTTGTCCTGACCCAGATGGTTGGGTTGGTAACATCACTCCCAACTGTTTCTTATCAGCAGTACAGGAGTCTGTTTATGTTTCTTGCTGACAAACTTTAACCCTTTAGACCTATGTAGTCTGGTGCTCTGCAGTTTAGACTGCACCATCAACAATGTCCCTCTATCAGGCTCAGCTAGGAACAGCGGAGCTGATATAACAATCACTGCTGTAGAACGATCCACAGCCCAACCAGGAAGTAGGAGTCTGAAGCTAGCTGTGAAGAAAAGGCTTTGTGAAACAGCATGGTAAGAACACCCCTTTAAGGACATCTTTCCTTAAAGGTATCTAGTATAAGTTATCACATTCTAGTTCAGAGTTCCCTTATCCTGGATACTTTGGGCGACATGTATGAACAGGGCTGTGCCAGTTTTCTGGCGTCAAAAAGCTTTAGTAGACCTGTTCTAAAGATTTATCAACAGTCACACTCCAAACTTTGGCGCGATAACCACAGGAGTGACTCTTTGTAAGACACCAAAGATTAGCGGCATGTTGTACCACATTTTTAGAAGTAGATTTATGATTCTTTAATGCCAAACCTAGGTGCAGAACATTTAGAACAGCCAGACCAGGTTAAAGGTGGTGCCTGAGCCAGACTTGTGGTATTGGCTCTACACTGCCCTGTATATATGACCTGCAGAAGAAAAAGCCAGACCAGGGTAAAGGTGGTGCCTGAGCCAGACTTGTGGTATTGGCGATACAATGCCATGTATGATGGAACTGCAGAAGAACAGACAGACCGGGTAAAGGTGGTGCCTGAGCCAGACTTGTAGTATTGGCTCTACACTGCCCTGTTATGTATGACCTGCAGAAGAACAGCCAGACCAGGGTAAAGGTGGTGCCTGACCAGACTTGTGGTATTGGCTCTACACTACCCCGTATGGGATGACCTGCAGAAAGAACAGCCAGAACAGGGTAAGGTGTGACCTTTGAGCCAGACTTGTGGATTGTTCACACTGGCCTGTTCATAATGAACCGTGCAGAAAGAACAGCCAGACCAGGTTAAAGGTGGTGCCTGAGCCAGACTTGTGGTATTGGCTCTACACTGCCCTGTATGTATGACCTGCAGAAAAGCCAGACCAGGGTAAAGGTGGTGCCTGAGCCAGACTTATGGTATTGGCTCTACACTGCCTTGTATGTATGACCTGCAGAAGAACAGCCAGACCAGGGTAAAGAAGGTGCCTGAGACAGACTTGTGGGTATTGGCTCTACACTGCCCTGTATGTATGACCTGCAGAAGAACAGCCAGACCAGGGTAAAGGTGGTGCCTGAGCCAGACTTGTGGTATTGGCTCTACACTGCGCCTGTATGTATGACCTGCAGAAGAACAGCCAGACCAGGGTAAAGGTGGTGCCTGAGCCAGACTTGTGGTATTGGCTCTACACTGCCCTGTATGTATGACCTGCAGAAGAACAGCGAGACGAGGGTAAGGGTGGTGCCTGAGCCAGACTTGTGGTATTGGCTCTACACTGCCTGTATGTATGACCTGCAGAAGAACAGCCAGACCAGGTTAATGAGGTATCAACAGCTTTCTTGCCGTTAAGAGTATAGTGGGTAAATTAGTCCTGGATGTGTGAAAGTGATGGCCTGGAAGCCACAGCACATTACATATTTTTTGATGTGAGCAACCTGAAAAACCTTGACTATTCGGGCTATAGTACGAAGTAAGACATAAGCCCTCTTTTGTGATGGTCATGTTTTTAAGTTAGTAGGGTTTTTCATAGTATTTTTTCGTATGAGTTTGTCTGTATTTTCACACAAAGTGAAAGTCAAGGTAACATTCAAGGGAGTTTGTCCTTGCTTCCTTGTACCGAAAGTGTCCCAGGGTACATCTCAGAGTTAACCATGTGTGTGCCTGCCTAGGTCTGTTGCAGGCTCCTGGATCAGCTGTATTGTTAGCTCCACGGAGACATAGAGAGAGGGCTGATCTATGAGTGTGGAGCCAGAGGTCTGTGAAGCTGTGTATGCTAATAGCAGAGCAGGGGGGATGCAAGTGTTCCTATACCCCCTGCTTAGCATACAAATCTGCACATCTCCAGCAACAAACAGACCCTGTCAGAACAGACACAGGGCAGCTGTGAAGTGTTACTATACTCAGGATGTGTCACTAGTACAGCAGAGCATGAAGCATTCACATGCCCCCTGATCTGTATAGTATTAGTATAGTCACAGTTCCACAGACACATCATGATTATAGTAACACACAGGGTCACTGCTGTCACATCTATTGATCAGCCTCACCTCTGCTCTCCTCAATCTGTGTAGAGAACAGGAGGAAGCAGGCACACACAGGGTTAATCCAGGCAGCACAGACACAGAAGCCAGAGCCCTCCCCCTCCCTCCACTACAGAAGCATTCTGTGTGGGGAGGGGCTCTCTGCTCAGACCTGTATTCAGAGGCTGATGAGTCATACAGACCGGACAGCCAGTGAGATAAAGATCAACAGGTCAGCTGCTATAGAGATTTGAGCAGCTGATGTACTTCTACTAACAGGGCTAACTCAAAATCAGTAGGACATTTGTAATGAGCATATATTGCAAAGCTGCTTGTTTTTTTAAAGATCTTTTAATTAAAACCCAATCATTGTAGCGAGACAACCCCTTTAATGGATATATATTACAAAGTGACTTGTTTTTGCAAAATCTTTAACATAAAAAGCAATCCTTGTAGTGAGACAACCCTTTTAAGGGCAACTTCTAATGAACTAAGGGGGACCCTGGAGTGATCCTTAACCCCTTAACGACCTTGGGCGTATGAGTACGTCCCAGGGCCGCTAAGGGGCTTTGCAGGGGGATCGCGCTGCGACCCACCCGCACAGCTGCCGGGTGTTAGCGGCAAATCGGCGCTAACACCCGGCAGTAACAGCGCCAGCGGGTGGCTGCGCTGTTTTACCCATCAGACACCGCAGCAAAGATGGCCGCGGCGTCTGAATTAACGCCATGTTAATCGGCACCGGCGCAGATCCGACGACCGGGCATGTTGGTGGGGAGCCTTGTGAAGGCTCCCGTCACTTACCCTGGCTGGTTTGCCCCACTTCCGTCCGCAGACAGGAAGTGGGGAAACCGCCATCTTTGTACACCCTAATGCATTGCCTATGCAATGCATTAGGTTGTATTAACAATCGCGCCACCTAGTGGTCAAGTACCATAGGTGGCCTCAATGTTACAGTAAAAAAAAAAAAAAAAAAAAAAATTTTTAATGTACAAAAAAAAATTATTAAAATTTCAAATCACCCCCCTGGCCCAATTTGCCAAATAAAAACATTAAAATAATAAAAAAGTTACACATATTTGATATCGCCGCGTCCGAAAAAGTCTGATCTATAAAAATATAACATCATTTATCCCGTACGCTGAACACCGTAAAAGAACAGAAATTCCAAACGCCAAAATTGCGTTTTTTGGTCATTTTACATCACTCAAAAAATGGAATAAAAAATGATCAAAAAAGGCGTGTGCATTCCAAACTGCCAGCGATAACCGGTGAACTTCAGCCTGCAAAAAAATGCCCCCTCACTGACGTCCGTAGGTGTTAGTACAAAAAAGTTATTGGTCGCACAAAATGGCGCCGCGGCGCAAATTTCAAAAATAGAAAATGTTTGGAATTTTTTTACGGTACCAAAACATAACGGAAACCATACATGTTTGGTATTTCCGGATGCATAACAACCTGTAGAATACAGATAACACATTATATTTACCGAAGATTGAACGCCGTAAAAGCAAAAGCCCCGCAAACATGGCGAAAATACGTTTTTTTTCACAATTTGTCCCACTTGGAATTTTTTTGCGGTTTCCCAGTATATTCTATAGTATAGTGAATAGAGTGAAAGTACATCTTGTCCTGCAAAATAAAAACCCTCATGTGTCTATGTAGGTGGAAAAATAAAAAAGTTATGGCTTTCAGAAGGCGAGGAGGGAAAAACGAACGTGTCACAAAAAAAAAAAACGCCTGGTCCTTAAGGGGTTAAAAAGCAGCTGTCTTATGGAAAGTTTTTCTCTTTAATATCATGTTGGGCCACGTATGGGCTCATGGCCCAGTTTTATTCTACTATTAGGACAAAGTGCAGGTAGTTTGGGACATGGAATGTGCAAAAAAAAACATTACAGCTGTGCTCTGTACATCATGTGTGTTCATAAATAGTGTATTGCAGGGATGGGGACGAATAGAAGCTGTCAAGCTAATGAGAGAAATTGAGAGTGGACGATATATGACACTAACACAGTAACTATTGAATGCTTAATTGCATATGATAAGATTCCCACCACTGATCACAAGTGTTCCTGTATCCAGGCCCATAGCCTCCTACTAAGGCTTGGCCACATGTCTCAGCAGGCTGAGGTATGACGAGATATAATGCTGCCTCTCATGGTGGTTGGTAACTTATAGATGGGCAGCAGTGCTACCCTCTACAGGTGTTTCCCAATGAGAAATGCCAAAAGAGTGGGGCGGTCAACACAGTAGAGAAGTTGGGATCCTTAAATTACTGCTTCACATAGAGTTGAAGCCTTGTTGGCTGCTCTGGCAAATCTTCAAACTGTGCCCAAATCAGACCTAGGCACGGTAAGTACATCATCAAATGTTGTCTGGCTGTGAATTATGTTGACTGGTAGCTCCATAGCATCCAAGCCACATCCTAGATTCTTTGGTTGTGAAGCATGAATTACATTATACATTCATGAATTCCCCTCAAAGGGACTCAGTGAGGTTGAGATCAGGACTGTGGTGGCCATTGCAAAACCTTTACTTTCTTCTGCTGCAACCACTTAAAAGGTTGTCCCTTAAAGAAAAAAATATACGTCCCCAACTGTATGAACAAAAAACCATGTGTTGATATTTTTGTTGTCACTGCCATAAAGCGTTGAATCTCTTTGATTACTTCCGGCCCTTCCAAAAACAAAGAACCAAGACACCACCAGAGCTTTAATGCCGAATATGTAATAAGCCCATTCTTTTTTTAATATAGTTGGGGTCTATTTTTTTTTTTTTATCAGAAAACCCCTTTAGAGGGGTTTTCTCACTACAAAATTTAGCTTTCAACATAAAGGGACAGCTAAATGATGAATTTTTCTACATACATTGGTCAATAGATTTTACTAGTCATGAGCTAAGAGCATTTCTATGTGCTCTGAACTGCACACAAGTTTCTATAGTTACTTGCATACCAGATGGGCGTCTTTTATCGGATTGGCTGAGAGCTAATGACATCACCCCACTAACAGATTGAGACCAAAGGAAACTAATTATATCTAACAAGATTAGCTTCACTAAACAAAAAGGTACATGTGCTGTGAGAATTGAAAAGCATGGCTTTATCTGTAATCTTGTTAGCTATAACAATCTCCTGCACTGTCAGGGTAATGGCTTGCTAGAAGTTAAATATGTTAATCATTGTTGTAGAACCACCCACTGTTTGAGGAGTCACAGTATGTGCAAAACTGCTAAAACTCAGTGAAACAAAGTGGTGAGAAAACCCCATCAAGGATAGACTTGACCTTATGTTTCTGATCATTGTCATGTTGGAAAATCCAGGTATTCCCCCAGGCTAATGAATGTAAATTGTCCTCCAATATTTTATAAGACGCTGTGTTTATCCTGCCATCAATTTTATTAAAATTCCCTTTGTGCTGTAGCTCACACATCACAATTCTACACAGATTGGCCTACATGTTTCATGTTAGGGATGGTGTCCTTCTATTCATATGACTTGTTAACGCCAAACAAGCATTTCTTGTTGGAACCATAGAGTTCAATTTCGATCACATTTCTGGCTTTTAGCAGAACTGGTTGTCATTATTGAAACTTAAGATATACGGTATTTTTATATCATTTCCCTAATAAGGCAGGGCACCCTGGATGAAATGCACAATGGGTTTTGAAGTGCTGAGTACTGCATTGACTGTACACAGACAGTAATTACCAAAAAGTACTGTAGTATACTGGTGTGGACACATCCTCTTTGCCACGTAAATCTGTGTGTGTCAACGCATACATCGGCCTAAACTTTCCATTAGGCCAATTTCTGAGACATTTGATTTACAACAAAAACATCCAATTGGTGGTAATAAATAGCTTCAGCTGAACAATATTCCTAAATTAATGAATTATGCTTTTGCAGGATTTCTCATATGTTCTACAAATAGTATACATCTTAAACATTCTGTCTGGATTATGAAAACCTAGATAAATCTTTAAAGGGAATGTGTCCACAGAAAATGTTTTTATGTTAAACAATTTTTCAAAGAATTATTGGTTATGTTTTTTTAAATTTCCCATATCACTAGCGATAGTATTAAAAAATCCTGCAGTTTTCACTTTGGCTAATAGGCCTTATAATTGTCTGATACTTCCTGTTCTGTAGAGAAAAGTTTTCAGCAGTCTCCTCATTATCAGCACTGGCAGGATTACAATGAAAAGCATTACCAATATGTATAGATAACACAAGATCCACCATTCACAATAGAAGATAGTTCCAGCTCCCCCTCTCTTCCGCTGCACACTGACTTTTTCTCAGGTCACAGATCATGCCTATAAATCTCTACTATAGAAGTCAATGGGTCCACTCCTGTTCACAGGCTCCTATGCTAATGCTGTAAAGCATCTCTCTAAGTGCTATTAATAGCAGTTGAGGCAAGATGTCTGCCCCCATAATCCTATACAGATAACAGAATTTAAAAAAAAAAAAACACAACAGAGAAAATCAAAACAGCTAAGAAAAAAGGGCACGTATGGATTATTAAAAAAATGGCAATAGAATCCCTTTAATAAGGTACAGTTGTGGTTAACTACACACCAATACTATAATAAAGCTTTTATCTAAGACTGGGAAGAATCTTCGAGCAAAAGAAACTGGGTCTGTAATATTGAAATGTATGTTATAGGGAGCAGGATTTGCGAGTAAAAAAGAATAGTAAACCCTAATAGCACTCCTATGAGAGATAGTTAGGCCTCGTTCACACGGCGGGTTTGGCCGCGGCCAAAACCTCGTCCTAACCTCGCCGCAAATTCGCATCTCCCGGGGCGGGTTTGCGGCGCTGGGCGTGGTCGCGGCACGGGATGGGTGTGGTTTGGGGCGCAGCTTGCGGTGAGGGTTTGCCCCCATGCAAATGAATAGGCAGGGGGAAAACCGTGCCGCAAGCCACGGCCCAGCCGCGCACAAACCGGGATGACACCCGCGGCAACACCGCGTGGCTGCCGCGCTGAGGACTCCCTGTCAAGAATTGACAGGAGAGTTCTCAAACACGCGTGGCAAAGCGTGTGAACAGTAACGCGGTTTCCCTTAGGAAACCTTGTTACTAAACTGGGCGCGATTTGGACAAGGTTTTGGCTGCGGAAACCGCGTCAAAACCCGCGGCCAAACCCGCGGGCAAATCCGTCGTGTGAACATGCCCTTATAGCCTGGATTACCCCACCCACACAGAGGGATGGACAGTTTTCTCAATATCAGTGTGTGTACAGAGTAAGCTATCCATCAGCCAGTGCGGGATAATGAAAGATTCACAGCACATACCAGCTTTGTGTTTTAAGTGAATTGTCTTTTAGGCTATATTCACACGGCTTAATTGCGGGACGTATTTCGCCCTGCAATCACGCCGTGTGTACGAGGGCGGGAGCGGGGCGGTAGCCCGCCGGCCCCATAGACCATTATTTGCGCAAATTTCCCCGCTCTTTCTGAATTTCCCCGTGTGTATTGGCGAGGGCGGGAGGGGGAGGAGTAACCTCCGGCCCCTAGACATTCATTACTCGGCGCGTATTCGCCGACTGATTGACTGTCAATTTCTCCCGCTCTTGTATGTGCCGAGCAGGGAGAGGAGAATGTAATTCCATAGTTTCTCTATGAGACTGTGGATACCGTAATGTGGGACGTTTTCAGCCCGTAATTCGCGCAGTACGGCGCATAATTACGGACTGAAATACGTCCAGTTTTAAGCCGTGTGAACATGGCTTTAGTCTTACAGATCACGCTTAGGGATCAAAAATAAGGTTGAAATTGTAATGGCACACTGTAGGTGGAGTGATATAGCGGGAGCAGAGTATGATATTATAGTGGGCAGTAGAGAGGAAAAGAGGATATCGCCGAATGCTAGAAGGTGCTTAGAAGCCTCAGCAGCACTGGGAGAGAGGCAGGAGAGACACCAGCTATCATTGACAGAGTGAATGATTCTAACACCAAGAACTGACAGAGTGAAAGAACTTGGTCTATGGTATTGAAATTTATGTTATAGATAGCAGGATTTAAGAGTGAAAAGAAGAGTAAATTCTGATAGCACTCTTATGAGAGACAGTTAGAGCCTGGATTACCCCGCCCACACAGAGGGATGGACAGTTTTCTCAGTATCAGTGTGTGTATAAAGTAAGCTATCCATCAGCCTGTGTGGGTAGGATTAGCAGGATAGGGTAATCTATGAATCACAGATTTCAGCTTCTCTCCCTCATTCATACATTGCTTTCAGGACTGCATAAATCACCTGAGGGGATCACTTTCAGTTCACCTCTCAATCTATTCAGCATCCAATAGTGTGATGCGTTATATAACCTTCTGTATATGTGGATTCTAACTAATGAATGATAAATTGTTATATTCAGAATTCAAACTGTTTTACCTAGACCAATGGTTCCAGTAAATCACCACAAGTAATCACTATCGCTCCCCAAATGTTTGTGGTTATCAATGAATTTAATGCATTAACAGAAACAACACTGAATACACTGCCACTTCCCTGATCCTTGCTGTGAACTCCAATTTGCTTTTCTATCCAATTCTAAGTAATTATCCCAGCTATGTTGCTATAGCGCTTGCAATAAATGTGAACTAATTTGTGTTTCTGTTAACCCTCACAGCAGTGCTCCATAATGTAAAATACCAAGTAATTTGTGCTTTATCATTGAATATATTCGTAAGGTTAATATCTCTTCAGGAGCGAGCGACCTGTAACCTAGGTCAAGCTGATGCCCTACATAGATGCCTGATGGGGTGTCACAGCTGTCAAAACTCAATGTGGCCTAGAGAGTCTGCCAACATTCCCGCAGCATACTTTTAAAACATTTTCCTTATTAATGATGTGCTGATTGTTTGGGTCTTCATTAGGGCCTCATTGAGGCAACTGCAGGAGCCTGTCTATCAGTACATAACAATTGAATCACCGCTGAAGCCAGAGAAAGTATTTCTGCTGCTCTATTTGAAAGCGATGAATGAGAAGTGAAATGGGGAGAAGAATTTGTTTGGAATCAGGAGCACCAGAAAGAAGCCTTTCACTTAACAGGACCATTGATGGTGCACAATGCTTAACTGAGTACTAAATTGAGCAGAAAATACTGCCCTTAACACTTTCATTGCTAAATGAAAGCCTCTTATCAAAACCAGGACCATTAAACCACACTTTTAATCGGTTTGGGCCACCACCACCCTTGCTTACCTATGTGGACGAAATTGTTGGTACTCTTCCGTTAAACGGGTTTTCACCTTTCATCATTATTAAAAATTCTCTACCATTTTTGTTTTAGCTGCTATCTTAGTGATCCATAGTGTACAGCTCATCTCTAAGGTATACAACCAGTTAAGAGAGCTCCATGCTCAGGCGTCACCTCTCCTCTCAGGCAGCTACGGTCAGTCTATTCCCTGCTTAGTAATCATTCTACACCTGTCCTCTGTATTCCTTAGTAATTAGTCAAACAGTGAAAATAAATAAAAGGAATAAAAGAGACCTCAATTAGGTATGTGCATTGAGGGAAAAAAATCCACATTTAGTTCCTGCAGGAATGTGACCCTAGAACTCCTATGCTGAAAAACAGAAGTGCTAACCACTCAGCTACATTGTAGCTACTCACAGCTCTTTACATAAGCAGACCTTTGTTTGAATGAGCACACTCTGGGGAAAGGGATGATGATATTAAAGTGGTTGTCTCATCAAGTTTCATAGGATGCATGAATGAAATAATGCTGCTTTGCTGTGTCACTTCCGGGTCAAGCTGTCTGTAATTAACATATGAGCTCCGTGTATTCAAACTTCTCTGTTTATTAGTCTAGATTAGCTACATTACCTTCTACAAGGACAGAAGAAGCTCCTGAGCTAATGTAAACAGTAATTACTGTCTTTTGTCTGAAAAATCAGATAAAACACAAGCTCTCACTGAGACCTGTGTGATGACATCACTCCCTGCTATCTGATAGAACAAACAGCAGGGGAGAAGGAGTACACAGGTCAGTCACTTGGGAAACTAATAAGCCCTCAGAAGGTGATAAAATAATTTGTAGCTTCTTAACAAAAAAAGATGAACAAAGCAATATATTTGGAAAATAGTAGTGAGACAACCCATTTAAGTCTGCTGGGTCACAGGATATGCAGTTCAAACAAATTATACATGCCCCCTTCTAAACACACAAAGCTGAAGAAGGACAAACCAGGCATAAAGTGCCTTCAGATAAAATCCCGTTACAGAAAAAAAATAATAGTCACTGCTTTAACTTGAAACTGTCAAAAGTAATAATACTTTTACATTTACTAAAAACCAACTAATGAATAAGCGACATAATGTTTGAATTGTGTTTCAACCCAAAAGTTTTTTGTTTTTTTTTAACGCCCTGGACAAAAATGATGGTACCCCTAGAAAAGATTGAAAATAATTTGATCTTCGGACATGTTAAACTAAGGTGAGTCCTGTAATGAGCATCAAAAGTGTCTTCAAACTTGTATTCAGTCAGTCTCCTTATTTAAAGGGTGAAAAGTAGTCACTATGCTGTTTAGTAATCTTGGTGTGTATCACTTTAAACATCGACCAAGCAGAGCAGATTGCACCATATGTTACTGTCTTTGCCAAAATGGAGGATGACCAAGGAGGAAACCACTGTTGAAAGCAAATAATAAAAAAGCGAAAATAGAATTTGCAAAAATGCATATTCACAAGCTACAAAGCTTCTGGGAGAATCTCCTTTAGACAGATAAGATAAAACTGGAGCATTTTGACCAATCACATCAGCTCTATGTTCACGGATGCAGAAACAAAGTATAAAAAGAAAAGACACTGGGTGTGTTAAATCTGTGCAAGATGCAATAAAATCTCAAAGCTATCAAGGCAATCAGGAGACAAATGTGATGCCCAGTGTCAGAAAGCTTGGTCTCAGTCACAGGTCATGGGACCTCCAACTGGATAATGACCCAAAACACGCAGCTAAGAACTTCCAAGAACGGATAAGAACAAAGCATTGGACTATTCTGAAGTGGCCCTGATCTAAATCCTATTGAACATCTGTGGAAGAAGCTGAAACCTATAGCCTGGAGAAGGCAGCCTTCAAACCTGAGACAGTTGAAGCAGTTTGCTCACGAGAAATGGGCCAAAATACCTGTGGACAGGTGCAGAAGTTAAGGGGACCATCATTTGTGTCTAGGCTAATTTTCATTAGTTTGTTTTTAAAAATTTTGAGTTGAACAGCAATTCAAAGACATTGTCTGATGTACAATAGTTTATTTTCAGTCAATCTTAATTAATTTTGTTGTCAGTTTCAAGTTATCTCAGTAACCATTGTGGTTTTTCTTTCTTTAACGGAATGGTACCAACAATTTTAACCACAAGTGTAGGGGACCCAACCACTGGGACCCCCACTGACCTCCAGGAAAGGGTCCAGAGTTCCCCATTTGAAATGAGTGGCAACCCAGCATGCACACTGTGCTCCATTGAACTCTACCAGACTAATGGAAATAGCCAAGTACAGTATTTGACTATCACCGTTGGTTCCGTAGACTTTGAAAAGAGCACAGCGTACATGCATGACCATGACTCCTTCAAATGGTGGACTTGGGTCCCTGTTTTTTTTTGTGATTAGTGGGGGTCCCTGCAATGGATAGGTAATATATGCTATTGGTAGTCCAAACACCTTTAAAGAGGTGTTCGAGGCATTCCGAATTGTCATATGCTGAAGAGAAAGCTATTCTAGAATTTAAAAAATATTGAATATTATCTGTTCAGCACCCCCTCCCTCCATCTCTCCGTTGTCCAGTGCAGATGACAGAAGAGACAATTATTTACTGTGCTGCCCACACCTGCATATTTGCCTCCGACTAGCTTTTTTTGTATACAGGTAAAGAGCAATGTCACTGACATCAGGTCTACTTCCACACACCGGTCACAATTCCACCGGTTTTGGGAATATTTACCACTATCTGGCTACTGAAAGTTCCCGACAGGCTCACAAGGTAGCATCTACCATTTGCCTCCAACAGCAATTTTAACAACTATTTTCAGCTGCTGCTGAAAATTCAGATGAAAATTGCTGGAGTTAACAGCTGGAGATCTTTCTAGCATTGGCATTAGTAATT
This sequence comes from Phyllomedusa bahiana, assembly GCA_025379985.1. Lineage (NCBI taxonomy): Eukaryota > Metazoa > Chordata > Amphibia > Anura > Hylidae > Phyllomedusa > Phyllomedusa bahiana. The sequence goes on along the minus strand of JAODAL010046521.1, from coordinate 5,114 downwards.
TTATGGTACATTAATCATTTCGCCCGTTTGGTCTGTCATTTTTAAGGCTCTTCACTGCAGATACAAGTTTCTTCCTCAATTTAACAGAATTAAGGAAAGTTTACAGGGTATAGCGTTCGTGGGTAATTCATTCAGCATCTGTGATTTTCAATGCCATAACAGCTTGTGTGTCAGGGGTCCTAGACAAAGCCACAGGTGGAAGTCTTTGCTACTGAACTATTGAGGGAGAAAATTAGAAAACCATGTTAGCACAGGACATTACACCGTGTTAAATCCAGTTTGGCTAATCCAGAAATATAATCACCACTATGGGATTTTGCACTAAGCCATAAATTAGGAAAAATAAATCCTTATTCATTGTAAAATAACCAAACAGATTTCTAAATGGATAAAATACTTTGTGTTACTCTCACAAAGCAACATAGATGAGAAAAAAGTGAACCACCGGAGATATTAGAGAGGATCTATCCTGCCCCTATGTTTTTTTCAGGACGGAGAAAACAGACGTTTAAACACTACATGGCTGACCTTGAGGTGTGTGACTTGTATAGGGAGCAAGATGGCGCATGGGTTAGCACTGTTACCTTACATCAATAAGTCCAGGGTTAGAACCTGACCAGAGGCCACACCGCTTAAGAGTCTATTTGTTCTGCACTTGTACAGTACAGATCAAATGTTTGGACACACCTTCTCATTCCAACAGCTTTCTGTATTTTCATGACTAAAAAAATGTTGATTCAAACTGAAGGCATCAAAACTATGAATTAACACATGTGGAATTATATACTTAACAAAAAAGTGTAAAACAACTGAATATATGTCTTATATTCTAGGTTCTTCAAAGTAGCCACCTTTTGCTTTGATGACTGCTTTGCACACTCTTGGCATTCTCTTGATGAGCTTCAAGAGGTCGTCACCTGGAATAGTTTTCACGTCACAGGTGTGCCCCGTCAGGTTTAATAAGTGGGATTTCTTGCCTTATAAATGGGGTTGGGACCATCAGTTGTTCAGAAGTCAGGTGGATACACAGCTGATAGTCCTACTGAATGGACTGTTAGAATTTCTATTATGGCAAGAAAAAAGCAGCTAAGAAAAACGAGTGGCCATCATTACTTTAAGAAATGAAGGTCAGTCAGTCCGAAAAATTGGGGAAACTTTGAAAGTGTCCCCAAGTGCAGTGGCCAAAACCATCAAGCGCTACAAAGAAACTGGCTCACATGAGGACTGCCCAAGGAAAGGAAGACCAAGAGTCACCTCTGCTGCGGAGGATAAGTTCATACGAGTTACCAGCCTCAGAAATTGCAGGTTAACAGCAGCTCAGATTAGAGACCAGGTTAATGCCACACAGAGTTCTAGCAGCAGACACATCTCTACAACAACTGTTAAGAGGAGACTGTGTGCAGCAGCCTTCATGGTAAAATAGCTGCTAGGAACCACTGCTAAGGACAGGAACAAGCAAAGAGACTTGTTTGGGTTAAAGAACACAAGAATCGGACATTAGACAGTGGAAATCTGTGCTTTGGTCTGATGAGTCCAAATTTGAGATCTTTGGTTCCAACCACTGTGTCTTTGTGTGACGCAGAAAAGGTGAAGAATGGGCTCTACATGCCTGGTTCCCACCGTGAAGCAGGGCGGAGTAGGTGTGATGGTGTGGAGGGTGTTTTGCTGGTGACACTGTTGGGGATTTATTCAAATTGAAGGAATACTGAACCAGCATGGATTACCACAACATTTGCAGCGGCTGCTATTCCATCCGTGTTTGCGTTTAGTTGGACCATCATTTATTTTTCAACAGGACAATGACCCAAACACACCTCCAGACTGTGTAAGGGCTATATGCCAATAAGGGAGTGTTAGGGTGCTACGCCAGATTCCTGGCCTCCACGTCACCAGACCGGAACCCAATCGAGAGGGTTTTGGGGGGTGAGCTGGACCGCAGAGTGAAAAATTTGGGCAAAAGTCTAATATTCTGGGAACCTTAAGACTTTTTAAGAATTAGGGAATTACCCTTTTTGAACCCCGCACCCAAGAGAATTTTCCAATATTTGCCAAAGAGAAAGCAAAGCATAAATTTTTTGGGCCCCCTTTTTGAAACCTAAATTAAGATTTAATTTTAAAATTGTTTCACAAACTTTTTTTAAAATTTAAAATAATTTTTTCACGGGGGTTTTAAATTTTCATAAAATTTTGATTGCCCCCAGTTGTGAATCTCAATTTTTATAGTCATAAATACAAAAATTTTTGGGGAATGAGAAGGTGTATCCAAACTTTTGGTCTGTTCTGTATGTGTGGTTTTAGTCAGGTACCCTGGTTCCTGCACTCCAAAAACTATTGATAGGGGACTTATTTTTATTTGAGAGTAATTCTAGTGTGTGGATATCTAGAGTTTTTTAAATTAGATTGTACCCAGGGGGGATAGGGGACAATCTGTATAGTGCTGCTTAAAATGTCAGGACTATGTAGGCAACAATAATAAATATGGTCACATAGGGTACGTCATACTATTCTAGTGGGCAACCAAGAGCTTCCTAACAGCAATAGGCAGAAATATGAGGCCCACTTTGTTACCTACAGCCGCATCCATTTGAGCAACTTTCATTACCCTATACCCTCACCGCCCACATTATAAGAGAGTAGCAGAAGTTTCCTGGCATCCAAATTTCATTGACCACCCTATCCCATATATGTAACATCACATAGCACTGTCGGCAGCATTTAGACGGTGGTTTTCAACATTGTGTCGGCCCCATAGACACCAATCCAATTGTTATAAAAGACAACCATGTGTGAAAATAAGTGTCTGTGTGTAAGGGAATACAGTATATATCATACAAACAATTTATCTAACGTTAGCACCACCAGTTTGCAGAACTCAATACTTTTTTGACTATGACTTTTAGAATACATATAGATCAGAAAAGATATAATGAGGGGGGAGCGTTGCTTAAATAGGTCTCTGTTTAATTTAACAGCAGTTGAGCCAAAGTGGACAAAATATTCAGGCTTCAGGAAATCTCAAACCCAAATCTCATTAAAGTTTCTTGAAAAACATTCTGGACATGTTTTCTGGCTTCTAGAAAACAGCTACAGCAACCAAATACCTCCAAACCACATGGGTTAGAATTAACCCTACAGCTAATCTCAAATCCAACTATACCTCAAACATCAACCCTAAGCCCAACGCAAAGAACGACCCCATACCTACTGCAACCCAAACCCTTACTCTAATATCAATTTCAACTCTAAGGGCTTGTCCCCACGGCACGGGTTTGCGGACAAAAACAGTCCGAAAAACCGGCCGCAAACTTTTAAATGGATCGCTATGGAAAACCCGTGCAGCGGGCCCCACTGCAAGGGTTTTCTGCCCGGTGGTTTTTCAGACCGCTGGCAGTCCGAAAAACAGAACATGTTCTTTCTTCCGTCCGGTTTTTGGACGGAATCTGAACATGTCTATGGGAATAGGGAGGCTATTCTCCCCGATTAGCCGTGTGCACGGCCAGAAAACAGTGCAAATACCGGTCGGATAGACTGACCAGTATTTGTCCTGTGCCGTGTAAGGACAATTTTTCCTTGCATTTAGCCAAACTTAGGTTTAGGCAGACCTAAATTAAACTGCTGAAAAAGGAGTCAAAAAAGTATTCATACCACTTTAAAAACATTGCAGCCAAAAAGTTACAGTTATTTTATTAATACTTTATGTGAACATATACAAAAAGATGAAGTCAGCTCATTGTTCGTAATCAGTGAATTAGTCAGTCAAATGGCTGGAGCACAGCAGAAACCAGGTAAAGAAAATACCATGATATAATTGGGAAAACTTTGCGAAATTCAGCACTAAATGAAAAAGTCCACTTTACTGAGCCATCCAAAAAATTGGCGATATAAGTCAGCACAAAAACTGGCTTACATGGTCAGCAGATCGCCTTAATCACAGCCACAAACTTAAATGTAGTTTATTACTATTTTAGTGATCAAGCAATGAAAAGTAGTAAGTGTTTGTGATCTGTAAAGAAAATGATACCTGCTTTTCCAAATTAAAAAAACTGAGAAGTGTGGTGTACATATGTATTCAGTCCCCTGTACTCTGATACCTCTAAATAAAATCCATTGTGACCAATTGCCTGTTTGAAGTTACCTAGTTAGTAAAAGTATGTCTGTATGTAATTTATTTTTCGTGTAACTACAGTTGTTTTGTGAAGGCCTCAGATGTTTGTTAGAGAACATAAGTGAACAAACAGCATAATGAAAATAACAAACCACACAGTTCAGGCATATAGTTATGGCAAAGTGTATTGTAGGGTTAGGTTTTAAAGAAAATAGCTGAAGGTCTGCAAATCTCACGGAGCACTGTTCAATCTATCATCCGTAAATGGTAGGAGCCTGGCACAACTGCTAATCTACCAAGACATTGCCGTCCACCTAAACTGACAGCCCAGACAATGAGAGCACTAATTAGAAACCCAGGGTTAATCGGGAGGAGCTGCAGCGACCCATAACTCAGGTGGGAGAATATGTGCACAGGACAACTATTAACCTTGTACTCCCCAAATCTGGCCCTTATGGAAGTGGCAAAAAGAAAGACCTTTTTGAAAGCAATCCATAAGAATATCCGTTTGCAGTTTGCAAAAAGCTTTGTAGGGAACACAGCAAGCATGTGGAAGAAGGTGCGGAGGAAAGCAAACTTTGTACATCACCCTAAACACACCATCCCTACCGAAGTGTGGTGGTGGCAGCATCATGCTGTGGGGTTGTTTTGCTTCAGCAGGGAATGGAAGCTGGTCAGAGTTAATAGAAAGGTAGATGGAGTTAAATACAGGGTAATCCTGGAGGAAAACCTGTCAAAGTCTGCATCATTCTTGAGACTTGGGATTAGGTTCACCTTCCACCAGGATAACAACCCCAAACCTCCAGCCATATCTACAAGTGAGAGGATTAAATCAAAGCATATTCATGTGTTAAAATGATAGGGTCAAAGTCCAGGCCTGGATCACATTGAAAATCTGCAGCATGACTTGAAAATTGCTGTTCAAACATTCACCAACCAACCAACCAATCTGACTGAGCTAGAGCTATTTTGCAAAAAAATAAAAAAATTCCCGCCTCTGAGTCAAAAC